>VZQC01014352.1:4167076-4462208 GCA_009823505.1 Rhizomys pruinosus | reverse complement strand
ACCAAGCTGTTTTTATGACTATAGCCCTGTAGTATAGTTTGATGTCTGGGAGAGCGATCCCCCCTGTATTGCTCTTTTCACCCAGAGTTGCTTTGGCTATTCGGGGTCTTTTGTTTTTCCAAATGAAATTGAGGATTTTTTTTCCAAACCTGTGAAGAAGCTCTTGGGGATTTTGATTGGGATTGCATTAAATCTGTATACAAGTTTAGGTAGAATGGACATTTTTACTATATTTATTTTCCCAATACACGAGCATGGGAGGCAATGTCTCTTTAAACCTGAGGTTTACTCTGTGTGACATTTACATGGGCAGTGAGTTAATGCCAGTAACAAATACAGAGCACATGCTTTCCGAATATCTATTTGAGGCTAAGCAGTAAAGTTTGGACTTTTGTCTGTATGATTCTGTTAACACAGGAACCTGCCATATGAGATAGCAACAGAGCCCTGAGTACCAGGCAACCAGAAATGTCTTAAGTCCCACTGGAATGTACAAAAATAGCAAAGCAAAAGAATCACCCAATTTGCAATTTTTTTAAGTTTGGTTGCCTACACAGTGACTAACAATACCTGAAGGCTAAGTTTATTTCAAAGCAATTATTAGAAGGTTCTGGTAAAAATGTGCATGACTTAACATCAAATGGGAATGCTTGAGATACAGGGTGTTTTCTTGCATACCAGAGGAGTCAGGATGGTGGTGCTGTATCTCAAAATTGCTATAAAATCTCTGAGATGCCTCTATAAATAGGATGGGCTAGGGTGAAGTGTTAGGGATATAGTGGATGATATGTACCTGGGTTATAAGTCTCTCACCCTTTTCACAACTCCTAAAGAAAATTTGCTGTTTTGATTTTTTAATTTTGTTATTGAATTTTTATGTATTTCATACATAACATCTCAATCATTTTTAATCACCTTTATACCCTTTTCTCCATTGGCACCCTCTAACAGCGTCCCCCCCCCACCAAGTTCATACATTCTGTCAATTTTCTTAGGATCTACTGTGCAACATGACTCTCCCTGGCCGTTTCTCAGAGCAAGTTCATCTTCTGAGCTATAGTTAGCCTATCCAGAGTCCCTTGCTTAAAGAAGGCCATCTCTTCCTCACTCAACTGTAATCATCTGCCAATATTTCTTCACCTAATATTGGGTTCTTGCTTAGTGCTGTCCAAAGCTGTGAGATCTAGTGAAACTGGAGGTCTGTGATTGGCTCTGGGAGCTGACATCATTATGCTTATAAAAGTGAGTTGCACCAAGCAATAAATCGAATAATCCATTACCATCATTACACAGAAATCTCAGTAGTTATTTTGCATGCATACAGGCTAAAGCAGGCCTGGATTTTGAGTGTCATGGCTAGTGGACTGGACAGAGGTCTATAAGACCACCAGCCTGGTAAGCTAGTATGAGGGCAGATGATACTGTGGGGCTGGACAGAAATTTATCTGGTCACCAGCTGTGCCCAGTGGGTTGGATGGAGGTATATCAGACCATCAACCTGATAAGGTGGCATGGGGTTACATGGAAAAATATCAGGTCACCACCCTTTGAAGTAAATTGTGAGTGATCAACTGACCTCTGCACTGAGGGCTCAGTTCCCCACAGTGACTGTGGGTGGCCACTGTGCTCCCTTTCCCTTAGCAAGACTGTGCTGTGCCTGCTGGTAGCAAGAGATACTCCTACAGAACTCCATTGTGTAAATGTCCCACATTTTCCTTATCTACTTGACAGCTGAAGGACAATTAGTTTGCTTTCATCCTGCAACAAAAATGGATGTGCAAGTATGTCTGCAATAGGATGAATCCTTTGGATATATGCCAAGGAGTGTGATGACAGTTATATAGTAGGTTAATTTTCAGTTTGTTTTTTTTTATTTTTTTATTTTTATTTTTTATTTATTTTTGTATGTGTATGAGTGTATTGTCTGCATGTAGGTCTGTGCACCCGTGTCGTGCAATGCCGCGGAGGTCAAAAGAGGGTGTCGGATTCCCCTGGAACTGGAGTTCTCCTGGAATTGGAGTTCCAGACGGTTCTCAGCCGCCATATGGGTGCTGGGGATCGAACCCGGGTCCTCTGCAAGAGCGGTCAGCGCTCTCAACCGCTAGGCCATCTCTCCAGTCAGGTTAGTTTTTAGTTTTTTTAAGAGTACTACACACTACTTTTCATAAGGTTTGCATGAGCTTGCAATCTCACCAGCAGTGAATAAGAATTCTTTCCCACACCTCTCCAACATTCGGTATCATTTTTTATATTTTTTTTTAGCTTAGCTAGTCTTACAGGGATAAAATGAAATCTTAAAACAATTTTAATTTGAATTTCCTTAATTACTAAATTACTAATGATGTTGAACAGTTTTTTTTTCTTTCTTTCTTTCTTTCTTTCTTTCTTTCTTTCTTTCTTTCTTTCTTAGAGCTCTCTTTCAGAGTCTTAGCCATTTTTTAATTGGGTAACTTTGTTTTCTTATTCATTGTTTCTTGAGAAGTATATATATTCTGGATGTTAAACCTCTGTCAAATGTGTCACTGGTCAAGACTTTCCTCCCACTAAGTAGATTTTCTCTTCACTTCTTTAGCTGTTTCTTTTCTATAAAGAAGCTTTTATAGTTTAATTATGTCTCACTTGCTAATTGTTTACCTTAATTCCTGAGGAACTAATTTCTGACTTAGAAAGTCCTTCCATACAACTATATCATATCAGTTATTGCCAATGTTTTGTTTTGTTTCTAAAAGATTCATAGTTTCTGGTTTCACACTGAGGTCTTTTGTCCATTTAGAGTTGAGTTTTGTGCAAGGTCAAAGATAAGGATTATTTGTATTCTTCTACAGGTGGTGATCCACGTTTGTTAGTACCATTTGCTGAAGATGTTATCTTTTCTTTCATTGAATGTTCTTGGCCCCTTTATCAAATATCAAATGGCTGAAATTGCATTTACTCAAATTGGGGTCTTCAGTTATGTTCCCTTGATCTATGGGGTCTATTTCTGTGCAAGTGCCATGCTGTTTTTATGACAACAGCCCCATAATTTAGTTTGAAATCTGGTATAACAATCCCTGCTGCATTTCTCTTTGTGCTCAATGATGCTTTGGCTCTCTGTGTTCTTTTGTGCTTCCAGATGAATTTCAGGATTTTTTTTCCTAATTTTGCAAAGAATGTCATGCTCATTTTGATTGGGATTGTATTGAATCTATATATTACCTTGGGAAGGATATTTACTGTGCTATATTTAATTCTTCCAATCCAAGAGCATGAGAAACACTTCCATCTTCTAGGTGTTATCTGGTGGAATTTTTGGCATTTCTTAGGTTTCGTATCATATCATCTTCAAAAAGGGATATTTTGATCTCTTCTTTTCCCATTAGTACTCCTTTAATTTCCTTCTCTTGTCTGATTGCTCTAGCAATAGTTTCAAGCAATACATTAAAAAGTAATGAAGATAGTGGACAACATAGCCAGGTTCCTGATTTTAAGGGAAATGCTTGCAATGTACTCCATTTAGAATGATGTTGTCTGTGGGTTTATTGTATATAGCTTTCATAATGTTGAGGTTCATTTTTTTGTAGTCCAATTCCCTCTGGGATTTTTAACCTTAAAGGCATGTTGAATTTGATCAGTGGCTTTTTCTGCATGAATTGAGATGACCATGTGATTATTTTTGTCCATGAGTCCATTTATATGGTTTATGACATTTATTCACTTACATATATTGGAATATCCCTCCATCTCTTGAATAAATAGAACTTGATCAAGGTAGGTGTGTGTCTGATTTGTGGTTTTTAAGGATTTTGTTGAGGCTTCATTATGGATATGTATGGGTCTATAGATAGGTTTCTTTTTTGGTTGCATCTTTACCTGATTTTTATATTGGAGTGATGCTAGCTTCATAGAAGGAATTTGGAAATTATCCCTCTGTCTCAATATATTTACATAGCTTAAAGAATAATGGTTGTAGATCCTCTTTAAATGTTTATTAGAGTTCTGCAGTGAATCCATCTGGGCCTAGCCTTTTCATAGTTGGTAAATTTTGTATTAGAGTTTTAATGTCCTTACGTGTTATGGGTCTGTTTAAACTGTTGATCTCTAGTTGGTTAAGCTTTGGTGATTCACATGCTTTCAGATATCCATCCATATTCATCCACTTCATTTAGGTTTTCAAATTTAATAGAGTATAGATTTTTAAAGTATCATATATAATGTTCTTGATCTTTTGTGGTTTGTTATGGTGTTTCCCATTTCATCTATAATTTTCTTAATTTGGAATTGCTCTTTGTGTTGTTTTCTTTGTTTCTAGTTCATTAATCTCTGTTCTCATTTTTTGTTATTCTTCTTGTTTACTGGGTTTGGGTTTCATTTGTTGTTGTCTCTCAAATGTCTTGAGTTACATTCTTAAGTAATTAACAAATAGTTCTCTTTCTGGTTTTTTTTTAGCGTAGGCACGCAGAGGTCCCACATAAGATTGTTTTTAAAGTGTCCCAGTTGTCTTGTTGTGTTTTATATTCCTTTTAGTTTAATTCCATGAATATTTTTATTTCATTTTTAATTTTTTCTTTGACCCATTCATAATTCAGTAGTGTGTTATTTAATCTCCACAAGTTAGTGTAGTTACAAGGGCTTCTTTTGTTATTGATATTAAGTTTTATTGTATTGTGGTCTCATAAAATGCATGGAATTATTTCAAATTATTTTTTGTAACTTGAAATTTTTTGGACCCTAGAATGCGGTCAGTTTTGGAATAGAAATTTTATTATTTGGTACTTGGGTAGAATATTTGGTAGATGTCTGTTAGGTCCATTTGATGTATGGTATTTTTTTTTATTTGAATGTCTCTCTATTCTTTTTCCAGTTGTCCTGTCTAATGGAGACAATGGGTTATTGATGTCCAGTACTAGAAGAGTGTTGGGATTCGTCCTTTGTTTAAAGTCCTGTAGTAGTGTATTTATGAATTCCGGTGCACCAGAGTTTGGTGAGCATATATTCATGATTGTAATATCTTCTTGGTTAATTGTTCCTTTGATAAGAATGAAATAACACTCCTCATCTCTTCTGATTAATTTTAGTGTTTAGTCTATTTTTTAAAATATTAGAAATGCAACTCTTTCTTCCTTGTTAGTGCCATTTGCTTAGAATATTTTTTCCACCCTTTCTTCTTAAGATAGTGCCTATCTTGAAGGTGAGATGGGTTTCCAGCAGACAAAAAAATGTGAATTTTATTTCTTAATTCATTCTAGTGTCCTGTGTCTCTTGATTGGGGAGTTTATTCCATTGATATTTAAAATTTATTATTGAAAGATATGTATTGGTTCCCATCATTTAGGTTTTGATTTGTATTCTTGGTCTAACTTTGTATTTACACAGTTATACCTTCATTTCACTGTGTTTTATTGCCATGTAGGTATAGTTGTTCCTGTCTTTAGCTCTTTGTAATACTTCAAGTATTCTCTGAAGGAGTGGTTTTCTGGACATAAATTCTTTCATCCTATTTATGTTATAGAAGATTTTTTTCTTTCTCTTTCAAGTATAGTATACATTTTTCCTGGGTAAACTATTCTGGGTTGACATCTATGGTCAATTAGAACTGGGAATACTTTGGTCCACTCTCTTCTGGATTTTCACCATGGGGAGACCAGCTTCATTCAATCCCAGGCAGGCTTGAAACAACTGGAATCCTCCCCACCCCCCGTACAATGTGGAGGCCAGCTTCAGGCACTCTCAGGTGGGCTATAAATATCCATAACTATGTCCAAGGGCAGAGCAGTCTAGCCAAAAGTTTGCTTTTGTAATCAGCCTCTCCTCAAATACCTCCATTCAATCTTTATTTTTATTTGAGTCTGACTTCAGAGACTACAGGAACTTTAGCTGGGAGGTGAAAAATGTTTTCTTTGTTGTTAAATGAGTGGATTGACTAGACATTCAAACTGTATTCAAATATGAAGAAGTTTAGGACATCCTGTGTGTCTTAAACCCATTCTTTCCAGGGAGAGGTAAGCAATTATTGGAATCAATTTCTTTTTCTGTAAAGTATGTCTTTCTTAGCTCTGATTCATTTTTCCTCTCAAATTCTATTAGTTTTTTTGCTTCCAATACTATTATACTTATAGAATTCTCATTCACCTGTCCAAATGTAGGATTTATAAGGATGGCAGTAGGTTTAGAGGAAAATAAAATTTTCTCCTGTTTATTACAGTATCATGCAGTTACTCAAAAGACTTTCGTTTTTCAGCCTCATAAAATTACTTCTCATTCATATACCCCAGAAACATGAAAACAAGTCTCAGTCCAAACCAAAATCTCTAGACTAGTGAAAGGAACATGCAAAACATCTACTAAATGGCTAGAATATTTCCCCACTCTCTTCAAGGGAAAATAGTTCAATACTGTACCAAACAGTTATTTCCTGGACAGGGGTATTCCAATTGGCTCCTCGCTGGATATCTCTCTTTAACATTCCATCATTTGCTACTGCCATTTTTAGTCCAAAGATTAATTTCCTTTGCTCTAGATAAATAGACAATAACATTAAAGATTGAGTACATACTGCCTAGGCTGTATCCATGAACTAAATGACACAGATTCCCAAATCCAGTCTCAGCAATCTCCACAAGATTTTTCTGCCTGTAATCATGCCTAGCTAGTGTTCTTTCAATCCTAAAATAATGAAGGCTTTCCTGCTCTTAAAGTATTGTCCCTTGTGTTATCCTACAAAGATATAGAAAGACTTACCTGCAATGTTCTGAAATGTGTCTTTTTCTGTTCCACTCATAGAATCAGCTTTTACTGTATTCTTTGCTTTTTAACAGCCCCTATCTGGTAGACTACAAATAGATCTCCCTCTTCTCTTCATCAGCTCTGGTCCTCCAGGAAATCAAAAGGTACCAGAGACTTCCCATAGAAATGGCCTGACTTGGGTGCATCAGTGAACACAAAAGAAGTCACTGAGGAATAGTGTGTGTGTGTGTGTATGTGTGTGTGTGTGCGTGTGTGTGTACACACAATGAAGGGAAATGTCAGAATAAAACCAAACTCCACCACAAAAAGTAAATAGATGTTGGTTTCAGTAAAATCCCTTGCTGCATATATCCATCTAGATCCAACTTTGCTATAACAAAAATGTATTTTCCCACAGGGGAGGGGGCCAGAAGTAAAATAAACTATGACAAGAATAAAGAGATTTATTTTGTTCATCATATTAAGTGAAAGTTTTCTGTCTTCATGACTCAGTACTTATAACCACACTATCTGTTTCAACCTAGAAATGATCACTTCACAGGTATATACTTCATAAATGAAAGAGGTCCCTGAGACGAGAGGGAAGATTTCATGTCTGTTCTCTCAATTAGGTTCTGAAAGTCAGTGGTTACTCAGTCATTTCCTTATTCAGTCTCTGATTCTATAAGCAAGCAATGAGCCAGACATTTGTGAAACTGGGAGGTTTGTCTATCAAAGAGAGAATCAGGTACAAAACAATTTTCATTGCAATATATGTATACATATTAGTATATGTTAAAACACTTGTAAAAATATAAATATTAAAAATATAGGAAATAGCATATAGGCAAAACAATCTGTGTTTATCCTTCATCCTGTGGATGCTCAGTCCATGTTCATTTTATTAAACTAAATTGGGTCGAGGTAAGTAAGAAAATCCCTAAAAAAAATGGAACCTATAGATCTGCTTTAAACATAGGCAGGGATTAGCACCATAAACCAGGTCTTTCCAAGAACAGGGGAAAAGCTATGTGAAGGCAGTGGCATAATGCAGAAAAATAGGTTTTGAAAACTCGTGTTTCTGTGTGGCTGGAGATAGGACGATGAATTATGTATGTTTGTACAGGAAAAGCTCAGAGGTGTCAAAAGTGCCACAGCATAGGGGGCATAAAGAATACAAATTCTTTCCTGAAAGCTGTTATGATGTTACAAGAAAATAGGATATTAGATATCTTAGTATAACGTATGATATTAGAAAGTCCACTTAAGTTGCATAAAACCAGGGAATAATGACCAAATAGGAAATAGAGATACAAGAGGTAATTCAGACAAAAATTGATGAAAAATGAAATAATTTTCAAAAAGGAGAGTAGAGGGAGCCCATTTTATAAAGAAATAGAGTTTGTGCAATTTTTGCAATAATAGGATGTGGTGATAGAAGAAAAGATGTTTTATCTATGTTTTATCCAGTGGTTGTTAGTTTAAGTGCACTCAGACTCCACAATAGCCCATCTGTTTTTGAAAATGTTTATAGGAATTTGAAATCTGCAACTGTGACTCTAGACTTTCATTTTCCCAGTTGGAACTGTTAAAAATCAGTTTTCTATCTAAGAGCCTTTCTGATATTTAAAACCCTCTATGATATGATAAACATAGTTCCTTAATTATTTCCTGAATGGTGTGGTTCCCAGATATTTCTCTGCCACCCATTTCTAAGTAAGTTCATGTGTTAATGCTTCTACATGAGCATGACTCGAGATGTGTTTTTCCCAGATGTTGTTCAGAAGGATCTATTCTCTTTCCCTCTGTATCTCTTGGTCTTCTTTCTTTCCCTCACATCCCTATTCTCTTTGCTCTCTCTGCCTTCCATTTTTAGTGTAGTTATTTCATACTATGTATGCTTCTAGTAATGTATAGAATTTGCATGGCCCACATTATTTATATTATTTTCTATGAAAAGCTTACTTTTTTAAGATGAACACAAAACTATATATTTATTTTTATTACATGTCATACCAAATTTCCAAAATCTGAAAACAAATTATAGGTTAATTCCAAAACACATTTGGGGATTCACAGTTTAACCGTAAACTTGCATGCAGGTAAAAAGAAATATAACTTTACATTCCTAAATTACAAGTTTATGTATGATTCAATATACTTAAAAAAGGAGATTTATTCTTTCTCCTAAATCTTAGAACTGAGTTAAATAGAGACATACACTTCAAGCTATATCTACAGCAATAACAATCAATGTGGTATTAGCTTTACTGACCAATTACCCTCTTTGATTTACATATAAGGATTTGGTGTTAGGATACACAAATGAAGGATAACATATGTCCTTTGTTTTTCTGAGACTGTGTTACTTCCATTAACATAACAGTTTCTAGTTCCGTCCATTTACCTGAAAATGCCTTGATGTCATCTTTCTTTACCACTGCATAGAACTCCACTGTGTAATTGTACCACATTTTCATTATCCACTCATCAGTTGAGGGACACTTGGGCTGCCTCCAGTTCTTTTCTATTGTGAAAAGGGCAGCAATAAACATGGTTGTGTACATATCTGTGCTGTAAGATCAATCCTTTGGGTATATACCCGGGAGTGGCATGATTGTGTCAAATGTCAGGTTCATTTTTAGTCTTTTAAGAGTTCTCCACATTGCATTCCATAGGGGTTGCAAGAGTTTGCATTCCTACCAACAGTGAATGAGTGTTCCCTTTTCTCCACACCCTCTCCAGCATTTGCTATCATTTGTTTTCTTGATCATAGCCAGTCTTACCAGGGTAAGATGAAATCTTAAAATGGTTTTCTTTGCATTTCCTTAGTTACTAACGATGTTAAAGATTTTTTTAAGATGTTACTTAGCCATCTTGACTTCTCAGGAGAGTTCTCTGTTCAGATTTTTAGCCCATCTTTTAACTGGGTCTTTTGTTTCCTTAGTCCTTTGTTTTTGAGTAATTTATATAAGCTGGAGGATAATCCTCTGTCAGATGTGTCACTGGTGAATATTTCTTCCCCCTCTGTTGATTTCCTCTTCATTTCTTTGATTGTTTCTTTTGCTGAACAGAAGCCTTTTAGTTTAATTAGGTCCCACTTTGTTGATTGTCGAATTCATCTCCTATGCAACTACTATCTGGTTTAGAAAGTGATTTCCTACACCTATATCTTGTAGGTTACTTCCAATGTTTTCTTTTTAAAATACTTTTATTAGGGATCTCCCAAGAACAACTGAAGCACAGGGAGCTGGATGCTTCAGCCAGGTAGATTGTTTGATTGCATTTCACTGTCTTTGGCCCGATTGGCTTGTGTGGCTGTAGGGGCAGGGTTGTCCTGCAGCTGGTATAAAAGGTGGGATTGTGTGAGTCTTGAGATTGGAGATTTCCCCAGACCACCTGAAGCACAGGTACTGGACCGTGGGATAAAGAGCAACCACACCCAACCCCCCTAACTGGGATTGCAGAAGGAGTGTCCAAGGGGATTCCTGGAGAACCTTCAGAACAGAAAGGGAAGAGTGAATTAGACTTCCGATAGAAAGCCTAAAGCTTAGAGAAGTCAACACTCCATAAGCAAGGAGTAAAGGAGAAAAACAAATCAATCAAACAACAAAGGCATCTGAAGGAGGCAAGCAAAGCAAGCCTTCAACACATCGAAGAAGCATTTGGAATCCACATTGGAATACAGGCAAAGAGAAACGCATATGCCAGAGACACGAAGAAGAGGCAACATGGGAAAGGTGCAGAATAATCCCACACCAAGCTCTACCAACCCTGTTTAAGTTTCCTACAGTGGGATCCCCCTGGAGATGGCCCAGGACACAGATAATAGAAGTACAACTGTGAACATACTTAAAGAAGTACAAGATTATAAAGAGCAAATCAAAGAATTAAGAAAAAAGAATGAAAAACTCAAGAAGGACCTAGAGAGAAAATGACAAACTCCAGAAGGACGTGGAAACACTGAAAAGATCCCATGCTGAAAAAGATAAGGAAACCAACCAGTGAAGCAAAGAGCTATAGGAAGAGATTGAGAAGCTCAAAAAGGAGGTGGAAATACTAAAGAAACCAGAAAAGGAAATGAAAAAGGAAATCAAACATCTACTCAAGAGGAAAAGAATAGAAAAAGCCTCAGAAGCAGAAGGGAGGAAGCAGAACAAAAAAATCAGACCTGGAAGATAACAAGAGAACAACTAAAAAACTCATGTAAAGATTATGAAAAATTTAAAAATATACAAAAGTAGAACAACCAGGGACGGTGGGACACTATGAAAAGATCAAGCCCCCACATCATAGGAATAGAGGAAGGAGAAGAATCCCAAGAGAATGGTATTGATCAGATATTCAACAGAATAATAGATGAAAATTTTCCCAAACTAAAAAAAGACAAACCAATACAAATACAGGAAATACATAGAACTCCAAACAGACAAGGTAAGAAAAAAAAAAAAAAAACACCCAACACAAAAAATATCATAGTTAAAGCTAGACACCCAAAACAAAGACAAATTCTAAAAGCCATAAGAGAAAAACAAGTGACCTATAAGGGAAACATATCAGAATTACAACTGACCTCTCAGTGCAAACTATGAAAGCAAGAACAAGAAGAACGTGGAGCAAGCATTCCCAGTGTTAAAGGACTATAGATGCCAACCCGAGGTACTATACCCAGCAAAAATGGTTGATTCTAAGTTGAAGGAGAGAGAAAAATCTTCCATGACATAAACAAGATGAAAGAATACAGGTCAAAAACCAACCCTTCAGAGAATACATTAAGCAATTCAAAGGACAGAAGAAAGGAGCAACCTTCCCCAGGCACAAAGAAAGAGAAACAATAAAAGCAAACTGCAGAAGTAGAAACCACATCAAAAACCATAAATGGATAATAGGCAAAAGGAAGCAACACAACCTATCAGTCATAACTTAAATATTATAGACTAAATTCCCCAAATCAAAAGACTAGACTGGAGATTGGATTAGGAAACAGACCCTCGATATGCTTTCTACAAGAAACACATCTTACCTTCAAGGACAGGCACCACCTTAAAGTGAAAGGAGAAAAAAAAATATTCCAGCAAATTGACCAAAAGGAAAGTAGGTGTTTCTATTTTAATATCAGACAAAATAGACTTCAAATAAAAGAAATCAGAAGAGAACAAAAGGGGCCATTATATTTTTACAAAGGAAAAATTCATCAAGAAATTTTACATTATGAATACATAGGCACCAAACCTGGTGCACAAACTTATAAAGACAATTCTCCAGGACACAAGGCACAGATCAACCCAACACTCATATTAGGGGACTCAAACCTACTGAGTCCTTGGACAGGTCAACAGGACAAAGAATAAACAGAGAGACATCTGCCCTAAATGATATGATACACAATGGATCTCACAGACATCTACCGAATATTCCACCCTAATACAAGAGAATATAACTTTCTACTCAGCACCCCATGGAATATTCTCCAAATGGACCACATACTGGGACACAGAAGAAAACCTCCACAATACAAAAGATTGAAATAATTCATGCATTCTATCAGAACCACAGTGCAATAAAGCTTCATATCAGCAACAGGATAAGCATAATATCTACATGACAATGGAGACTAAACAACACACTCTTGAATAATGAATGGGGTCAAGGAAGAGATAAAGAAAGAATAAAACATTCCTGGAACTGAATGACAATGATAATACAAATATAACAAACCTATGGATATTTTAAAAAGCAAATCCTAAGAGGGAAGTTTAATAGCCTGGGTACCTACATAGAAAAACAGAATGAGCACAAGTGAACAATTAACACTGCAGCTAAAAAGCACTTGAGAGGCACAACAGATGAACCTTAAACGACAATGACAGGAAAATTAAACAAAATCAGAGCAGAAATAAATGAAAAAAAAAAAGATAAAACAAAAAAAACAATGAATCCAAAGTTGGTTCTTTAAAAAGAATAAACAAGATAGACAGACCTCTAGCCCAGTTAACCAAAAGAAAGAAGGAACAACTCCAAATCAATACAATCTGTGATGAAAAGGGAAATATCACAATAGACAATGAAAGATCCAGGAAATCATACAGGAATAGTTCAAAAACCTATACTCTACCAAGTTTGAAAACCTAGAAGAAATGGATGAATATCTGATCCGGGAATCACCAAGCTCCACCAAGAAAGATCGACAGCTTAAACAGACCCATAATATATGGAGAAATTGAAGATATAATAAGAAACCTCCCAACTAAAAAAGCCCAGGCCCCAGACGGTTTCATGGCAGAATTCTATAAAACATTTTCAAAAAGACTTACAACCATATTACTCAAATTGCATAGAAGGATACAAGCAGAGGGAATTCTCCAAATTACTTCTATGAAGCCAGCATCAACTATTATCAAAACCAAAGCAAGATACAACCAAAAAGAACTACAAGACCCATCTCCCTAATGAACACAGATGCCAACATTCTAACAGGATACTCAAATCACATACAGACCCACATCAAGAAGACATGCATCATGACCAAGTTGAATTCCTACCAGAGATGAGGATGGTTCAACATATGAAAATCAATAAACATCATGAACATAAATGGACTGAAAGACAAAAACCACACATCGTCTCAATTGATGCAGAAAAAGCCTTTGACAAATCCAGCATCCCTTCATACTTTAAAGTCCTAGAGGGAATGGGATTGTAGGGATCATTCCCAATGTAGTCAAAGCATAACAGGAAACCCACAGCAATATCATCCTAAAGGGGAAATGACAGAAAGAAACATTCCCTTTAAAAGGTAGGAACTCGGCAGGCTGCTCCGTCACACTCTCTTCAATATAGTGCTTGAAACACTTGCTAGGACAGTAAGGCAAGAAAAGGAAATGAAAGGAGTAAATAATTGGAAAGAGGAAGTCAAGCATCCCTGTTTGCTGATATGATATGATGTTTCTGAAGGATGTTAAAAACTCTGCCAGAAAACTCTAGAAAGATTAAGAGCTATACAGTAAGTGGCAGGATAGAAAATTAACCTAGAAAAATGCAGTAGCCTTTCTTCTACACCAACAACAAGCAAAAGAAGAAGATTCAGAGAGACCTTCCCACTCACAGTAGCCTCAAAAACAGTAAAACACCTAGGAACAAACCTACCAAAGAACCAAAAGATCTCTACACAACAACAAATGTTAAACAACCTTAAGGAAAGAAGTTGAAGAAGACATCAGGAGAGATGCAAACATTCTGATGCTCAATGGACTGGGAAAATTGAATAGAATAAAATAGTCCATTAAGCTACCAACTCTTGTATAGATTTATGCAATCAATAAATCCCCAAGAGTTGCTTCGCTCTCACAGGCTTGGAAATCACCTAATTTCATTTGGAAAATCAAAGACCCCAAATAGGCCAAATATACCCTGAAAAAGAGCAATAAACAGGAGGGATCTCTATGACCAGACTTCAACGACACGACAGGCGCTAGAGTCATAAAAACAATTGGTACTGCAAAAACAGAACCGCTTGACCAAGGGAAAAAAACGAAGAACAAACATCTAGCACAATACAATTTCAGCCATCTCCAAAATGACAAGGGGGCCAAGAAAGGCACAATGGAGAAAAGACATCATCTTCAGTCAAGTTGGAATTGGCAAAACTGGATCACCACTTGTAGAAGAATGAAATTAAAACCCTACCTTTCACCCTATAACAAAAGTCAACTGCCAGATGTATCAAAGACCTACCATGAAACCCCAAACTATGAATGGCAATGAAGAAAAAGTTAGCTGCAGCCTACAAAACATAGGACGTAGCAACAGACTTCCTAAATCAGACAGCAGCTGCGCAAAAAAGTCAACAATTGACTAATGGGACAATCAATAAACTCAAAAAAGTCTTCTGTAACATCAAACGAAACAAACAGATGGAAATTGAAGAGAATCCAACAGAAGGGGAGGAACTTTCACGCCAAGATACATCTGACAAAGCATTGATTGATCCACAATTTATGTAAACATCCAAAAAACAAAGAAGAAAGAAACAATGACCCACGCATTAGATGGAGCAAAGAGCTGAACAGAGATTCCACCAGGGAGGAATTAGAGATAGCGACGAGAAGAAACAGCTTAAGAAGTGTTCGACATCATAAATAATTAGGAAATGCATCAACAACCACTTTAAGATATCATATTACTCCCATAAGACTGGCTGCATCAAGAAAACAAATGATAATCCAAGTGCTGGGAGAGGTTTGGGGAAGAGGAACACTCATCCACTGCTGGTGGGAATGTAAACTCATACAGTCACTAATGGAAAGCAGTAAAGGGAGAACCTTGGAAAGACTGGAATGAACGTGCACCCGACCCAACCATAAGCATCCTGGGCATGTACCCACAAGACTCATCTTAACACAGAGAGATACATGCACACCATTTTAATAGGAGCTCTCATTCAACATAGCAAGGAGCTGGAAACCCAGCCGTCAAATGCCCTCAACTGATGAGTAGGATAGAAAAAATGTGCGGATCTACACAAAGAGAAGTATCTACTGCAGCAGGATTAAGAAAGAAGACATCATTAAAGCTTTACCAGGTAATGGACTCTGGAGCTAGAAGATATCATGCCTGAGTGAAGTAACACACAGTCCAATAAAACAAACATATGAATATTCCTCATCTGCGGATGCTTGAACTTAATTACCATAATCTGTAGTGGCAAATGAAAGCAACATTGCAATGTATCTTGAAAACAACTGTGTTCTTAATTGTGAATCCTCAAATATATAAAAATAAAAAATAAAATAAAATAAAAATAATAATTATATTGAAGTTTTGTGAATTTTTATAATTATTTCTCAGTCCATTTAGGCTCATTTCCCTTTCCTCGCCCCCCACCCCACAAGATCATGAACGCTGTCCAGACAGGTATCTTTTTTCTGAGTCCCCCGTTTTAAAAAGGTTTTCAAAGCAGAGGGTTATAGTTTTGGGGAGAAATTTACTCTTTCAGTCAGTTCTTTGTTCCAGTTCCTTTGTTATTGTTCCCTCCAATTTGTATTGATTCAACATATGCATATATATATATATATATATATATATTATATATGACACACCTATACTAAAGTTATATTGTCTGAAAATAAACTGTATGTTATTTCCGAATCATATTTCAGGGTTCACATTTTTCCATTTTAATTTTTTGTTACTCTAAATTATGCATACATACCCTCCACCCATATACCAAGATTACAAAGTCTAAAAGTAAGTGGTGGGTTAATTCTAGAGCCTGTGAAGGTATTCACATTATAAGAGCACATTTGCTTTCAGATAAAGAGGAATGTAACTTTAACATTGCTCAGCTTGCCTTACAACTGGGTACTTGATGCAAGCATCCACAAATGAGGCATACCATACATCATTTGTTTTTCTGGGTCTGTGTTACTTCACTTAGCATAATATCTTCTAGTTCCATCTATTTATTTGCAAAGATCATGATGCCATCTTTCTTTACTGATGCACAGAGCTCCATTGTGTAGGTGTACATTTTCTTTATCCACTCGTTGTTTGAAGGGCACTTATGTTCTCTATTGTGAAGAGAGGTGCAGTAAACATGGATGTGTAATGTATCTCTGCAGTATGATGAGATTTCTGGGTATATAACAACCAGGAATGGTATGACTAGGTCATGTGGTAGGCTCATTCTGAGTCTTTTAAGGGTTCTCCAGACTGCTTTCCATAGTGGTTGTACAAGTTTATATCCACACCAGCAGTGGATGAGTGTTCCCCTTTCTCCTCAACCTCTCCAGCATTTGGTATCATTTGTTTTCTTGATCCTAGCCAGTCTTATCAAGGTGAGATGATATCTTTAAGTTGTTTTCATTTGCATTTCCTTAATTATCAGTGAGGTTGAACAGTTTTCAAGATGTTTCTCAACCATCTTTATTTCTTCACTTATGAAGTCTCTGTTCAGCTCTTTACTCCATCATTTGACCGAATCATTTGTTTTCTTTCTTCTTTGTTTTTTGAGTAGTTTATATATTCTGGAAGTTAATGCTCTGTCAGATGTATCACTGATGAAGGTTTCCTCCCATTCTGTGGATTTTCTTTTCACTTTCCTGATTTTTTCTTTCACTGTACAGAAGTTTTTGAGTTTAATGAGGTCCCACTTGTCAATTGTTGACCTTATTTCCTGAGCAGCTGCTGACTCATTTAGAACATCTTCTCCTATGTCTCCTATGCCTATGTCTTGTAGGTTGATGCCAATTGTTTCTTCAGAGTTTTGGGTTTTACAGTGAGGTCTTTGATCCAGTTGGAGTTGATTTTTGTACAGGGTGAAAGGTAGGGGTTTAATTTTATTCTTCTACCAGTGGTGATCCAGTTTTACCAACACCACTTGCTAAAGATGCTGTCTTTCTGCTGAGTCTTCTTGGGCCCTTTGTCAAATATGAGGTGGCTGGAATTGTATGTGTTCAAGTTTGAATCTTTGATTTTGTTCCATTGGTCTATGGGTCTGTTTTTGTGGCAGTACCAGGCTGTTTTTATGACTATAGCTCTGTAATAACATTTGAAGTCTGGTCTAGTGGTCTCCCTCTATTGCTCTTTTTGCTCCGAGTTCCTTTGGCTATTCTGGGTCTTTTGTTTTTCCATATGAATTTAAGGATCTTCTTTTCCAAGTCTGTGAAGAAACTCTTGGGGATTTTAATTGGGATTACATTGAAACTGTATTTTAATTTGGGTAGAATGGACATTTTCACTATATTAATTTCTCCAATCTGTGAGCATGGTAGGTCTTTCCATCTTCTGATGTCTTCTTCAATCTTCTTCAGAGGTTTAAAATTTTTGTTGTAGAAATCTTAGGTTTGTTCCTAGGTATTTTATTGTTTTTGAAGTTAAGAGTGGGAAGGTCTTCTATTATTCTTTCTCCAGTTGCTTGTTGTTGGTGTAAAGAAAGGCTACTGATTTTTCTAGGTTAGTTTTGTATATTGCCACTTTACTGAAAGTCTTAATCATTTCTAGGAGTTTTCTGGTGGAGTATTTGGCTTCCCTTAGGTAAACTATCATATTGTCTGCAAAAAGGGATAGCTTAACGTCCTCTTTTCCAATTAGTACTCCTTTAATTTCCCTTTCTTGCCTTATTGCCCTAGCAAGTGTTTCAAGAACTACATTGAAGAGGAGTGGTGATAGGGGACAGCCTTGCCTGGTTCTTGCCTTTAAGGGGAATGCTTCTAACTTTTCTTCATTTAGGATGATGTTGGCTGTGGGTTTGTTGTGTACAGCTTTGTTTAAGTTGAAGAATGTTCCCTCTAGTCCAATTCCCTCTAGGACTTTAAGTATGAAGTGGTGCTGGATTTTGTCAAAAAAAAATTTCTTCATCAATTGAAATGATCATGTGGTTTTTGTCTTTCAGTCCATTTATGTATTTTATGATATTTATTGATTTACATATCTTGAACTATCACTGTATCTGTGGTGTGAATCCAACTTGGTCATGACAGATAATCTTTTTGATGTGGGTCTGTATGTAGTTTGCAAGAGTTTGTTGAGAATTTTTTCATCTATGTTCATTAATGAGATGGGTCTACAGTTTTCCTTTTTGGTTGTATCTTGGCCTGGTTTTGGTATTAGAGTGATGCTGACTCCATAGAAGGAATTTGGGATATTTTCCCTCTGTTTGTATCCTTCTGGATACTTTGAGTAGTAATGGTTGTAATTCCTCTTTAAATGTTCTATAGAATTCTGCCGTGAAACCCTCTGGGACTATCCTCTGTTTCATTGGGAGGATTTTTATTATACTTTCAATTTCCTCAAGTATTATGAGTCTTTTTAAGCTGTCAATCTCTTCTTGGTTAAGCTTTGTAGATTTCCAGTATTTCCCATATTTATCCATTTCTTTTAGGTTTTCAAATTTAGTTGAGTATAGGTTTTTTAATTATTCTCATATGATTGTCTGGATCTTTTCATTGTCTCTTGTGATGTTTCCCCTTCAATCATGATTTCTATTGATTTGGAGTTGCTCTTTCATTTGGTTAACTGGGCTAGAGGTCTGCATATCTGGTTTATCCTTTCAAAGAACTAACTTTTGGATTCATTGATTCTTTGTATTGTTTTCTTTGTTTCTATTTCATTGGTTTCTGCTCTGATTTTTGTTATTTCTTCCTGTCTATTGGGTTTAGGGTTCATTTGTTGTCTCTCAGGTGATTTTACCTGCAGTGTTAGATCCTGTATTTGTGCTCTTTCTTTTTTTTTTTTATGTAGGTACCCAAGGCTATAACTTTCCCTTTTAGGACTGCTTTCAAAGTATCCCATAGGTTTTGTGTTGTATTGTCTTTTTCATTTAGTTCCAGGAATTTTTTTTTTCCTTTTCTTTATTTTTTCCTGGACCCATTCATTATTCAGGAGTGTGTTGTTTAGTCTCCATGTGTTCTTGTAGCTAGTAAGTAGGGTTTATCCTGGTGTTGACATTGAGCTCTATGGCACTGTTGTCTGATAGAATACATGAAATTATTTCAATCTTTTTGTATTTGTTGAGGTTCTTTCTGTGTTTCAGTATGTGGTCGATTTTGGAGAATGTTCCATGTGGTACTGAGTCGAAATTATATTCTCTGGTGTTTGGGTTGAATATTCAATAGATATCTGGAGGTCCATTTGGTGTATTGTATTGTCAAACTTCCACCTGAACCTTCCATTAATGAAAAAGATCCAAAGAAATAGTCATTTCCAGAATAAAGCAGGTAATACAGTTATGCTGAATATTTAGGAAAATAAATTAGAAGTTCTGGAACTTTTATTGAGATACCTGTTATTTCACCCTGTTTATAGATGCACTTGACTCTGCAGTTGCAGTGATTTATTTATTTATGTAGATGTTTCTGTACACATATGTTGTCCCATGTTGCTTCCTTCCAATACTCATTATTCTGTTTATTAAAACTTTATGTATTTACAATGTGTAGAAGAGATGAGTTTGCAACTCTTTTCTGGAACTAATCACCTTTTGCCTTGTCTTTTATATATTTGGAGATAGGGTTTGCTTTTTGTGGGTGATAAGTTTCTTGGAATTATAATCCATTCCAAATTATTTGTTTATTCTTTCCCTGACCTGAAAAGTGTTTTAAACAGAACAAATGATAAACATTTTGATGGGTGAATAACTTATTACTCACTTCATAAAGGTAATAAAACTTTTACTATTAATAATGTATTTTTTATTCCTGTTTTTAAGAATCAATTTCGTGAATATACTCTAGATTAAATATATTTTTCAATGAATATTTAAAAAGTAAAATTGTAAACAACTATCTTTGATTTCTATCTTTTATGCATAAACATTTTGTCTTCTGCCTGAAATAATAAAACTTAGCTGCCTTTATATTAATTTGTCTGAGCATGGATTTGTGAGCCCTGTGCACACCATTAAAGCAGATTCTCCATCTTTCTCATATGCCCTTTTGAAATTCAAACTGCACCATTTCCTATGCAACATAATCAGTTTGGGTGTCTGAAAATAAATAAAAATATTTGGGGGCTGGAGAGATAGCTCAGTGGTTAAGATCACCGACTGCTCTTGCAGAGGACCTGGGTTCGAGTCTCAGCATCCACATGGCGACTAAGGACCATCTTAACTCCAGGGGAATCCGACACCCTCTTCTGACCTCTGTGGCATTTCACGACGTAGGTGCACCAACCTACATGCAGACAGTACACTCATACACATAAAAAAAACCAAACAAACAAACAAAAAAAACCTGATTAGTTTCTTAAACTTGCTCTTTAAGAATCTCTGCGTGAGTTCCAGGACAGCCAGAGCTACAGAGGGACCCTGTCTCAAAAAAGAAAAAAAAACAAAAAACAAAAAACAAAAAACAAAACTAATCTCTGCCTTCTTTCCTCTTATACTGAACAGTTTTTCAAATTCATGATTTCTGAGGTCAGCATTGTCCATTCTTGGAAGTTACACTTTCCAAAATAATATTAAACAATGTTACCACTCAAAATCCCACTGTTCATCAATCAAAACTTTTTCTATCATGTGGGTACTGGGATTCAAACCGAGGTCCTCTGAAAGAGTAGTCATTGCTCTTAACCATTGAGCCATCTTTCCCAACAAAGGATGCTCTGTGATGATAAGGAAGACAAATAAACCCTGTCCTTCCCAAGTTGATTTTTCTAATAGAGTTTTATCACATCAATAGAAAGCTAACAAATGCAGCCATATTTTAAATATTTTGTATATCGATGTGCCTAGATGGCAGGGAGTTCTAGACAAGCAAACTTTGTTTGTGCCTTTCCCAGATCACACATTATATAATCTCCTGTTGGAGATAATGTTTAGTATCCTCTTGTGATTACAAGTGTAAAAGTAAATATAGTGCTTTCCTGAGTACTGTGGGTCATTGTAGGGTGGTCCTCCAAAAAAATATGGAATTTTCATGTTGAAGTTTTTTTTTTTTTATGCCCCAAACCTCCAGCCTCTCTAAGGGAAGAATCAGAAATCTAGTGACTCCTCCAGTTATGTAGAGGGAGGGGTCAAGGGCAAAACCCAGGCACTAGGAACACTAGGAAGCTGTTGGCATGTTGGAGGATGAGCTGCTGGATTTTAAGAGCCAGCCACGTGGGGCTGGCTGGCTCACTTGCCATTTTGTCATCATGTGCTAGCTAGCGTCACTGAGTCTATGCCAGGACTCTGGGAAGCCATGGGGGAAAAGAGAATAGTTGCTTGGCTAGTAAATGATATCTTGTCCCCATTTACTCTGTGAGCAAGCCTAAATAAACTCTAGTCTCCCTGAAACTAAGATTGAAGTGTCTGGTCCTTGATTTTTTTGGGAACCAGATAACAGTAATTGGTGGGACACTATGTGCATGGGTATCTCCTGATGAAATCTCTGTTACAGTCATTATAACAATTATTAAACAGCAGAGGGTGATGGAAACTTCTGAATTTGTAAACAGCAGACAAGTGAAGATGTCCCAGGTGACCCCAAAATGTGGTTTGTATCTAGAGTGAAGCCAGATGTTCAGAGAACTGTGCCCTAAACGTGTGAAGCTTGATTTACTGCCAAATAATGTCTGAAATCCTTGCCGACTGAAGGGGAGACTAATTCAAGAACTACACTAAAATTTTTAGCTGGGCTTGGTGGCACACGCCTTTAGTCCTAGCACTTGGGAGGCAGAGACAGGCGGATCTTTGTGAGTTCAAGGCCAGCCTGGTCTACAGAGCGAATTCCAGGGAGACCCTGTCTCAAAAAGACCAAAAAAAAAAAAAAAAAAAATCAATTTAATAAACGACTGTCAGGAAGATGTGATTATACCTTGTGAACTGTTTATAAATGCACATATGTACATACTTTTAAAAACATTTTTATATTCCTGCTNTTTTTTTTTAATTTTATTTATTTCGGTATGTGTATCAATGTACTGTCTGCATGCAGGTCTGTGCACCCGTGTCGTGCAATGCCGCGGAGGTCAGAAGAGGGTCTTGGATTCCCCTGGAACTGGAGTTCTCCTGGAATTGGAGTTTCAGACGGATCTCGGCCGCCATGTGGGTGCTGGAGACAGAACCCAGGTCCTCTGTAAGAGCAGTGGGCGCTCTTAACCACTAGGCCATCTCTCCAGCCCATTTATTATTTTATGTGTATGAGTGTACTGTCTGCATGCAAGTAGGTGCACCCATGTCATGCAATGCTGTGTAGGTCAGAAGAAGGTCTCAGATTTCCCTGGAACTGGAATTAAAGATGATTTTTAGCCGCCATGGGGGTGCTGGGAATTGAACCTGGGTCCTCTGCAAGAGTAGTCAGTACTCTTAACCACTGAGCCATCTCTACAGCCCTGGTAGCTTCATTTAAAGTCATGGGAATTAGGAGTGAATTTCAATATTCTATACAATTAAGAAAAGAAAATCTTGACAGCCTTTTATCTAAACATGAAAACAAATTACAGGCACTGATTATAGTCTACACAACTAAAAAATTTTGCTTTCAATTGCAGGGAATATTTGTTGATTTCTAATATAATATTTACTTTCTTGAGAATTTCATACACACACAGTATATTTTAGTCATATTTACTTCCACTGCTCCTTGGACCTCCATAAGTCCCTCTGAACTTCATATCTAATTTTATAATCCACTGAGTCCAAATACTACTGTCCATATGGGTGTAGAGGCTTCCATGTTCAACCTAGCAGTGGCCACATCTTTAAAGAAAACAGACTCTGCATCTCCAAGCAGCCATTACTGACAATACTTCCTCAGTTATAGAGAGAGGCTCATGTGTCACTCTTCTATCCATATTGGAATATTGACTACCTTGCTCCTACACATGTCTTAACATAGAAAATTATGTCTGCTGGAAGTGTAATGATCTTCTGATGTCCAGAAGACATTGTTTGCTGCCAGTCTTCCCCAGACTCCACCTCTTAAAATCTTTCTATCCCCTGTTTCAAGATGCTCCTGAGTACTTGTGTGGAGAGTATGAACTAGTAACTTTTCTGATGCTGTGCTAAAATATCACAATCATAACCAACTTTAAGTGTAAATACTTTATTTTTGCTCACAGCTCCAGAGGGCTGGAGTCCACAGTGGTGGGGAAGGCACAGCTCTCCAGCAGTAACAGGAAGATTGGTGATCACATTTCATCTACACACATGAAGCGGATAGAGCAAGCAGGAACTGGGGAGAGGCTATAAACTCTCAAAGCTTACCCTCGGTGACTTTCTTCCTCTAGTGTGGTTTTACCTTCAAATGTTCCATAACCTCCATAGACAGAACCACCAACTGGGGACCAAGTGTTAAAACACATGGCCCTGTGGGGAACAGTTCTCATTCAGAACACCACAGTGAGTGGAATGCAGATGTCTAATTTATACCTGAGCCCTCCACAGACACCTTGACAAGTTGTAAGTCTATTAACTGATGTGTATTGCACAAAGACATTTCTTTGATGAGGACTGAGAATTGCACAATCAATGAACAGAGACACTTATTTAAAAAACAGTTTGGTAATATGTCCATCTAACAAAATAAGAGTAAGTTATTCCTTCAAATTTATGAGTGGACTACCCCTGAGTTCTTGATCAGATTTGTATTACAGTGCATAAGTTTCTTCCTGTGGCAAGGGCCTTAATCCAATCAGAAAGGAATTGATTCCTGCTATGACATTCATGCCACTCTTGTAGCCCTTGGCATATTTCACCAGGGTGGCCATTATTGTTGCTCACAGGGATCACATCTGTCAATGACTTCTTTTTTTCCCCAGAACCCCACACAACACTTCCAGTGCTGTAAAACTTGGCCAAAATGGAGGAAGCTTCCAGGTCAGTATAGCTTGACTTCTCTAAATCCTATGACTGATATGGGTGTTGTCTTCATTAACAGGATCTTATCATCAAGTTCTAGTGGATGAACGAGACCAGTGGCATTAGTCTGCACTGTTTCAGTAGTGTCTGTGACCCACCTGACCCAAACTCAAGGGGTGGTATCCTACAGCCTGCACTGACTCTTTTTGGTCTTTTTTTATTATATTTTAAGGAACTCACAATATAAGAGCACAGTTGTTTTCAAATCACATTGATGTTGCTCAGTTTGCCATACAATTAGGTAATTGGTGCTAGCATCCACAGATGAGGGATGCCATTCGTCATTTGTTTTTCTGGGACTGTGTTACTTCACTCAACACGATATATCTTCTCTGCACTGACTTTTTAACTTTTTATTTGGTTATTAGGGTTTGTAGGAGGAGCACTATGGCCCATGCAGGGTAGCTACATTTAGTTACTGTTAAACTCTTTTTGCATGAGTGTGTGTGCACTGCAAGTGTGTGTGTGTGTGTGTGTGTGTGTGAGTGTGTGTGTGCATATGTTATTTGGCATAAAAATTTTATAATATAGTGGGTCTCCATAAAGCTTTCCAAACATACATAGTGTTAGTTATCTCTCTCTTCACCCTCTCCTCTGAAAGCAGTAAAATCATTTAAGGATCTTTTCTTTTTAAAGATGCAAGATTTCGAATGATGTTTATGATGATGGGTATATTTGACTGGAATACAAGATAAAATTCATTGAGCGAAAGGGAAGTCTGTGCAGCGTTTTTACTGGTCTAAGCAGAAAAAAAAATCTCCAGGCAGTGCTAAAATCCAGTGAGTGACCATGTGGGACCTGGAAGTGACCTGTATCACAGAGGCAGAAATAGCTAACCAAAATGAAAGCAAAAATTCTTTTATTTCTAAAGACGTCCAAGTTTCCTTGGAGAGTTGAGCACCTCACATTAAATGAGTAAAGATAATTCTGAGGAGAGTATAGGCTATAAAGATGTTAACTATTAGGAAATAAGTAGTTTTTTTTTAAACACAAGAGGAATGCAAAAATCATTCTGACCAATTTTACCAACTACAGTTCAAGAAACATTATTCCAAAACATGTATAAACAAATGCTAACAAATGTTCAAATGAAAAGTTATACTGCTACCTACACAACAGAACATGACAGCTCATAATTTGACATCACCAACAGTCAATAACCTGTATAAAAGGTAAAAAAAATAAGATCTTTCAAAAAGAAATGTAAATACTTCTTAGGTATATTATGAAAAACCCTGTATTATTCATAGTATAAATGTGATGTCTTTTTAAAAAAGCACTAGTCGGGGCTGGAGAGATGGCCTAGTGGTTAAGAGCGCCGACTGCTCTTGCAGAGGACCTGGGTTCGATCCCCAGCACCTACATGGCAACTGAGAAACGTCTGTAACTCCAATTCTAGGAGAACTCCAGTTCCAGGGGAATCCAACACCCTGTTCTGACCTCCTCAGCATTGCACGACATGGGTGCCCAAACCTACATGCACACAGTACATTCATACACATAAAAAAATAAATAACTAAAATTTAAAAATTGCTTTAAAAAAAGCACTAGTCTTGCCCACCAATCCAGCGTCAGTTTGTCTGACATACCATGGCTAAGGATCCAGCCTCATGCTACATGGCATGATTAAAATATGTAAGCAGATGCAGAATTTTTGATAAGGCACTTTAACAAATAAGATAGGCTATATGTATATTTATTGATTTCTCCAATCTGTGAGCGTGGTAGGTCTTTCCATCTTCTGATGTCTTCTTCAATCTTCTTCTTCAGAGGTTTAAAATTGCACAAAATCAATGGGCACTTTCCAATCAGAACTGTGGGCTAATTTCATATGATGTTTTGAAATTTGCTAAAAGAAAATATAATAACATCAATTTAAAACAGAAGGACCTGAGTTCAGGGCCCCAGCATCCATTTCAAAAGTATACATCAGCAAACTCAGTGCAGGAGAGGAGGAGAAAGGATTACCTAGAGCTTATAGGCGGGTGATGTTGTGTATGTGCATATATATATACACATGTGTATGCATGAACATGCATACATTGAATAATATAATGAAAAGAACTACTTTAAATTCAGAAAATAGTAGGTTACCCTTTTTATCACATCTCATGGTGAGGTTCTTGACCCATGGAGTTGAGTTTCATGAAGAATGTGAGGTAAGGATCTAGTTTTATTTTTCTACTTATAAATAACTTCTTTGACCAGCATCATTTGTTGAAGATGTTATCTTTCTTCCAAATAATATTTTGGCTCTTTTGCAAAAAAATTCAGGTGGCTATAGAAGTATGGGTTTATATTTGGGCCCTCGGTTCTATTCTATTGATTAATGTAGATATTTTTATGCCAGTACCATACTGCTTTAAGTACTATAACTTTGTGGTGTAAATTGAAATGAGGTATAGTGATACTTTTGGCAGAGTTTTTATTGTTCAGGTTTGCTTAACTTTTTTTTAATATTTCTATATGAAATTTAAGACTCTTTTAATGTTTCTGTAAAGAATTGCATTAGAATTTTGATGAGTATTGCATCCAATCTGTACATTGATTTGGTAGGATGGCCATTTTCACAATTTCAATTCTGCCAACCTATGAAATGGAAGGCATTTTCATCTTTTGGAATCTTCCTTGGTTTCTTTTTTAAGTGTCTTAAAGTTTTCATTGTTCAAGGCTTTCACATCTTTGGTTATTCTGAGATATTTTTTGAGGCTATCATGAATGAAATTGTTTCCCTGGTTTTTCCTCATTAAGTTTCTGAATGGTTTATAGGATAGGTATTGATTTTTGTGTTAACTTTGAATCCTGTTACTTTGCCAAATGTGCTTATCAGCTTTAGGTGTTTTCTGGATAGAGTTGTAGGTGTTTTGTGTATAGAGTCAGATCATCTGCAAATAAGGACACTCTTTACTTCTTCCTTTTATGTTTATATTCCTTTTACCTCCACTGTTCTTATTAGTCTACCTAAGGTTTCCAGCACTACATTGAACAGGAATGGGAAGAGCGGTTATTCTTTTCTTCTTTCTTATTTTGTTAGGAATATTTTGAGTGTTTCTCCATTTAGCATGGTGACAGCTTTGGGCTTGTTGTATATTGACTTTACTGTGTATCCTTTGATATTTCCTGCCTTTTACCATGAATGGATGTTGGATTTTGTAAGAGACCTTTTATGAAACTAATGAGATGACCATGTGTTTCTGTTCTTGAGTCTGTTTATGTGGTTGATTATATTTATCAATCTAAGCACACAGAACTATCCTTGCATTTCTGGGATGAAGTTGATGTTGTATATTCTTTTTATATGTTCTTGAGTTAGGTTTGTAATTATTTTATTGAGATCTTTGTATATATGCTCATTGGGGAGAGGAGTTTCCAATTCTCTTTTGTCCTTGGGTCTTTCTCTGGTTTTAGTATCATTATAATTCAGGCTTTGTAAAAATCATTTGGAAGACTTCCTTCCTTTTCTATTTTATGGAATACTTTGGATATATTACTGTTTGTATTTCTTAGATTGTAGAATTCTGTTTGAATTCTTCTTGCCCTGGACTTTTAAAATTTACTTATCTTTATCTATATTTATTTATCTTTATTTATCTATATTTAACTTTGGTAGGACATATGCATTGAGAAATTCATCTTTTGATTAGAGTTTCTGATTTAGTGCAATGTGGTTTTAAAAGTATGTCATCCGAGTCTTTGAATTTCCTGGGTGTCCTTTGGAATGTTTCCCTTTTGTCTCTAATTTTATTAATTTGAGTCCTCTCTTTCTTTTGGTTAATTTGGCTAATGTAATTGTTTCATTGATTCTTTGTGTTTTTTTCCATTTTTATTTAATTAATTTTAATTGTGATTTTCATTATCTCTTCTCATCTACTCTTTTCTGGATGCTCTTTGTTTTTCTTTTTCCAAAGCCTTTAGGTGTAACACTAAACTAGTAATTTGAGATCTCTCAAAGTTTTGATATAGGCATTTAGTGCTATAAACTTTCCTCTCAGAATCATGTTCATAGATGACTGCAGCAAAAGAGTAACATAACATAACAATACCATTGCACACAGAAATTGCACAAAATCAAGAGAACCCAAATCCAGTCCCATAGATGGTAGAGGGGCTCATTAACTCTCACTCTTATTGAAGCGCTATTGGCAGTTAATGTCTGCTGGTGAAGGAAATTCTTCAGGTCTACAGTAGATTGTGGTGCATCCATGCATAAACAGACAGTACTAAATTAACTCATTGGATACCGAATAAAGAAGAGAGAGTAAATGAAGTTAAGAGTGAAAAGTGGTGGTGGTGGGAAATAGAGGAAGAATTGATGTATTGAAGTATTTGATCAAAGCATATGCATGCATGAATATTAAATATTTTTGAAAGTGTAACATAAAAACACATGTATAAACACAGGTATTTATATCCATGAATTTAACAATATTTGAGGATTCATAGTCACTTTCTTAGAAAAAAAAGGAGAAAAAAATATTGAGGACATAAGATTAAAACTACTTAATATGAAAATATGAAATCTTGCTGCCTGAATCCAGCCTCTATGTGGTGGTGAGCTTCCAAAATGCATGGTGCCCATTCCCTATGTTGGGACAAGATGAAGCCACTCCCACTACCACATGACTAGACATCTCTGCTGTTTGGCAGCGGTCCAGAGCCAGAGAGTGCCTGAATTCAGCCTCCATGTGCTTGTGAGCACCCCAAATTGCACTCTCTCCAAAACCCAACACTGGCATCATCTAAAGCCTTTCCTGCTGCTGCAGGGCTAGTCTTCTCTACTCTTTAGTAAGGTCCCAGATCTTTTCAGACTCCATAAGAGCACATAAATCCAGCATTCACCTAGTGAGCTTCCAAAATTGTCCTGTGCCTGTTGCCTAGTAGGGGCCCAGACCTGAGAAGGCATCCTGAGAGCATCTGATTAGTACCTGACTTGGACCTCTGAGGGAGCTCCAGAGTACCTGCACTAGAGCCATCTGGCCCCTTCAATACAAAATCAAAACCAAGAAGCCTAGAACTGAAACTTAGATCAACCAGCTTCTCATACCTAATAAGAAAGCAACCAAATCACACCAAGAATGCAAATAAAATCCGTCTTCCACTCAACAAAAGAAGACATTAATTTCATACCAGAATCACAAACAACAGAAATCTATGTACAAACATATCAAAGAACTAAAAGAAAATAGGGATAAAATTCTCACTGAATTCAAAAGAGAATTATTGAACAAAACCATGAAATGAAGAAGGAAGCGAAGCATTCAATAACCCATTTGGAAATGATGGAAGAAAAATCTCAGCAATAGACTGTATGAAATGTAAAATGGAATATCTACACTGGACAATAAATTTGGAGAATTGGAACACTCAAGCAAAACTTATGAAAAAATTTAAAAACCTTGGGAATGGAATATGAAGGAAAGATGGGACACGATGAAAAGAGCAAATTGAGGCACCATAGGCATCAAAGAAGCAGAACAATCTCAGGATAATGGGATTGACCAGATCTTCAGCAAGATTGCAGAAGGAAATTTCCCCAAGTTAAGGAAAGACATGCTCCTACAAATGTGAGAAGCACAGAAATTTGGGTAGAATGGACAATTTTTATTATATTAATTTTTGCAATCCATGAGCATGGAAGGTTTTTCCATCTTTTGATGTTATCTTCAATCTCCTTCATGGGTTTCAAATTTTGTTGTAGAGATCTTTGGTATCTTTGGTTAGGTTTGTTCCCACGTATTTTTTTTTTGGGGGGGGGCATTATGAGTGGGAAGATCTCCTTATATTCCTTCTCCAGTTGCTTGTTGTTGGCGTAAAGAAAGGCTATTGATTTTTCTAGGTTAATTTTGTTTCCTTCCACTTTACTGAAACTCTTCATCATTTCTAGGATTTTTCTGGTGGAGTTTTTATCATCCCTCAGGTAAGCTATCATATCATATGCAAAAAGGGATAGTCTTATTTCCTTTGTTCCAATTAGTACTCCCTTTCTTACATTATTGCCCTAGAGTAGAGTATCAAGCACTATATTGAAGAGGAGTGTCGATAGGGGGCAGCCTTACTGGGTTCCTGCCTTTAAGGGGAATGCTTCTAATTTTTCTCCATTTAGGATAATGTTGGTTGTGGGTTTGTTGTGTATAGCTTTGATTATACTGAGGAATGTTCCCTTCAGTCCAATTCCCTCTAGGACTTTAAACATGAAGGGATGCTGGATCTTGTCAAAGGCTTTTCCTGCATCAATTGAGATTGTGTGTTTTTTTTTTTTTCTTTCAGCCCATTTTATTGTGTTTTATGAGATGTTTTGATTTATTAGTTGAACCATACTCTGAATACATCTGTGAGGATTGAGCCAACTTGATCAGATGGGGAATAATAGTTTTGAATGTGAGCTGATATGTGATTATGCAGTATTTTGTTGACAATGTTTGCATTGTGTTCATTAATGAGATGGTCTGAGTTTTTTTTTGGTTTTGGTTCTGCCGGTTTTGGTATTAGAATGATGCTGGTTCGGAGAATGGAATGTGGGAGATTTCCCTGTATCTTTTGAAAAAGTTTAGTAGTAAAGGTTTTAGAGACTTTTTAATGTTTTATAGAATCCTGCTGTGAAACCACTGGCCATGGGTTTTTTTTAGTTGGTTTTTTTTATTATGTTACCTTCAATTTCCTCATGTATGATATGGATCTCTTTAAGCTGTCAAATCTCTTCTTGGTTAAGCTTGTGTGACTTCTAGCATTTCACATAATTCCTCCATTTCTACTTAGTATTTTCAAATTTTAGTAGAGTAGAGGTTGTATTTGAAATATTCCCGAGGTTGTTTGGGATCTTAATCTGTTGTGAATATTTCCTTTCCGATCATTAATGACTAATTAATTTGGAGTTGCTGATTTCTTTCTTTTGGTTAACTGGTTAGAGGTCCCTGTCTATCTTGTTATTTTTTAAAGAATCAGCTTTTGGATTCATTGGATTCTTTGTATTTTCTGTTTCTATTTCATTGATTTTGCTGCTGATTTTTTATATTTTCTTCTGTCTGTTGGTTTAGGTTAACTTTGTTGTTGTCTCTCAAGTCATTTTAACTTCTCAGTCTGCTGATTAGTTTATTTGTTGTTCCTTTCTGTTATTTTTTAATGTGGGCAGTTTTCTTCAGCAAATGGTGGTGGCAAATAACTGGATCACCATATTGTAGAGATCAAAATTTAACCTTACCTCTCATACCTTAGTAAAAATCAACTCCAGTTGATCAAGGAGAACCTGAATGTGAACCAAAATCGAAGTGATGGGAAGAAATATTGTTAGCAATTCTAAAGACTGTATAGAAATCACTTTCTAATTAAAACAGCAAATGCACGAGGAAATAAGTACAAGTTGCAAGTGATGACCATATAGATCCTTTTTTTACTTTGTCCTTTTGATCTCTCTATTTAACGTACAAAAGCTTCTGTACAGCAAAAAAAAAAAAAAAAAAAAAAAAAAATCAAGGAAGTGAAGAGAAAAACCTAAAGAGTGGGAAGAAACCTTCACCAGTGATACATCTGACAGAGAATTAACATCCTGAATACATAAACTATTCAAAAAAACAAAGAAGAAAACAAATGATTCACTAAAAAGATGGAGTAAAGATCTGAACAGAAACTTCACAAGTGAGGAAGTAGAGATGGCTGAGAAACATCTGAAAAAGTGTTCAACGTCATTAATAATTAAGGAAATGCAAATTAAAAACACTCTCAGATATCATCTCACTCCAATACTACTAAGATCAAGAAAACAAGATACCAAATGCCAGAGAGGTTGTGGGGAAAGGGGAACACTCACCAACTGCTGGTGGCATTGTAAATTCATACAACCACTGCGGAAAGCAGTGTGGAGAACCTTTAAAAGACTCAAAATGAGCCTACGACTTGACCCAACCATACCACTCCTGGGTATATACCCACAAGACTCATCCTACTGCAAAGATACATGCACATCTATGTTTACTGAAGCTCTCTTCACAAAAGCAAAGAACTGGAACCAACCCAAATGCCCCTCAACAGACAAGTGGATAAGAAAAATGTGGGACATCTACACAATGGAGTTCCATGCAGTGGTAAAGAAAGATGACATCATGAACTTTGCAGGTAAATGGATGGAACTCAAAGCCATTATGCTAAGTGAAGTAACATAGTCCCCAAAAAACAAATGGGGAATGGTTTCCTTCATTTGTGTATGCTAGCACCAAATCCCCAGTTGAAAGGCAAGCTGAGCAATGTTATTGTTATATTTCTTTCTATCTGAAAGTAACTTTGTTGTTATAATGTGAGTCTCTCTTTTTTTGGGGGGGGTGTCTTTTCCAGACAGGGTCTCCCTGTAATGCCAACTGTCTTGGAACTCCCTCTGTAGAACAAGCTGGCCTTGAACTCACAAAGATCCACCTGCTTCTGCATCCCAAGTGCTAGGATTAAAGGCATGCGCCACCATGCCCATAATGTGAGTCTCTTAATGGGCCCTAGAATTAACTTACCACTTATTTTCAGACATGGTAATTAATGTATATGTGTGGCAGGAATGTATTCATATTTTAGAGTAATATAAAATTAAAGAGAAAAATATGAATCCCTAAACATATTTCAGAGTTAACATTCTGTTTATTCCTAGAGGACATAACTCTGGTATATATATATGATGTTTATATAGGCATATTTTGGAGCAATACAAATGGGAGGGAACAATAACAACATAAGGACTAGGTAAAAGAATGGATTGAGGGGTCTGGTTTGGTACCTTTGTGTCTTTGTGCAGGCAGGCTCCTGAAGCACAGGAGCCCAGAAGTCGCTCCAGACAGGTAGATTTTAGGGTAGATTGACTCCTGGGTTGCTGGAAAAGGGTCTCAACTCTAAACCCTTGTAGGGGGTGGCTGTCTGGGCGGAGCCACCCTTCATCTTTGTAGCCGGTGCCTGGTAGGTCTGGTTTGGTGCCATTGTGTCTTTGTGTGGGTGGGCTCCTGAAGCACAGGAGCCCGAAAGTCACTCCAGACAGGTACCAGAGTGTGGGCTAAGTCAGGCATCCCCTCCCCACCCAAATGGAATTGATGAGAGAGTATCTAAGTGGAATTTTTTGGAGAACCTTCAGAACAGGAAGGGAAGAGTGACTTAGACTTCCAATATCCAATATATAAACAAAACTGAAAGCCTGAAACCTAGACAAGTCAATACTCCATAAACAAGGAGGAGGAAAGAAAAAAAAAAAGCATTGGAAGGAGGCAAGCAAAATCAGCTGTTAATATAGTGAAAAGACATTTGTGATTTGAATCACAAAAGGGAAACCCACATGCCAGGGACACGAAGAAGGGAAAACATGGGGAAGGTGCAGGATAATCCCGCACCAGGCTCAACCAAACCTGTAGGAGATAGCTACAATGGGATCCCCCTGGAGGTGACCCAAGGAACAGATCTTAGAGGAATAATTGCAGACCTATGCAGAGAAATTAAAGAAAATAAAGAAGAATTCAGAGAACTAAAGAGAGAATGAAAAACTCAAGGACCTAGTGGGATACAATGACAAACTTCGGAAAGAACTAAAGGAAGAGATTGACAAACTCCGGAAAGAACTAGAGGGAGAAAAAAACAAACTCTGAAAGGAAGTAGAAACACTGAAAAAGGAAGCCAAACAACTAAGTAAGGAGCACCAAGAAGAGACTGAGACGCTCAAAAAGGAAATGGAAATACTAAAGACAACACCGAATGAAATTAAAAAGGAAATAGAACACTCATCCAATCAAGAAGAAAGGAAAGGAAAAAGCCTCAGAAGTAGAATGGAGGAAGCAGTACAAAGAATAGCAGATCTGGAAGATAACATAGAGCAAGTAAAAAGCTCAAGTAAAGAATATGAAAAATTTTAAAATACACAAAAGTGGAACAATCAGGAAATATGGGACACCATGAAAAGATCAAACCTCCGCATCATAGGAATAGAGGAAGGAGAAGAATCTCAAGAGAACAGTATTGATCAGATCTTCAACAGAATAATAGATGAAAATTTCCCCAAACTAAATAGACAAACCCATAAAAATACAAGAGCACATAGGACTCCACATAGACAAGAAACTCCCCATGCATATCATAGTTAAAATGCTAGACGCCCAAACAAAGACAAAATTCTGAGGCTACAAAAGAAAAACAAGTCACATACAAAGGAAACCCATCAGGATTTACAACTGACTTCTCAGTGCAAACATGAAAAGCAAGAAGAACGTTGAGCAAAGCATTCCCAGTGATGAAAAGGGAAATATCACAACGGACAAGGAAAAGATCAAGAAAATTATATGGGAATATTACAAGAACCTATATTCTACCAAGTTTGAAAATCTAGAAGAAATGGATGAATATCTGAAATCTTGGGAATCACCAAAGCTTGGCCAAGAAGAGACCAGCAGCTTAAACAGACCCATAACATATGAAGAAATAGAGGATGTAGTAAGAAGCCTCCCAACTAAAAAAAGCCCAGGCCCAGACGGTTTCACAGCAGAATTCTATAAAACATTTCAAAAAGACCTACAACCATTATTACTGAAACTGTTTAGAAGGATACAATCAGAGGGAATTCTCCCAAATTCCTTCTATGAAGCCAGCATCACTCTATTACCAAAACCAGGCAAAGATACAACTAAAAAGGAGAATTATAGACCCATCTCCCTCATGAACACAGATGCCAAAATTCTAAACAGGATACTGGCAAATCGCATACAGACCCACATCAAAAAGATCATCCATCATGACCAAGTTGGATTCATACCAGAGATGCAGGGATGGTTCAACATATGAAAATCAATAAATATCATGAAGCATATAAATGGACTGAAAGACAAAAACCACACCATTGTCTCAATTGATGCAGAAAAAGCCTTTGACAAAATCCAGCATCCCTTCATACTTAAAGTCCTAGAGGGAATTGGATTGTAGGGATCATTCCTCAATGTAGTCAAAGCCATATACAGGAAACCCACAGCCAATATCATCCTAAATAGGGAAATGACAGAAGCATTCCCTTTAAAGGTAGGAACTCAGCAAGGCTGCTCCCTGTCACCACTCCTCTTCAATATAGTGCTTGAAACACTTGCTAGGACAGTAAGGCAAGAAAAGGAAATTAAAGGAGTACTAATTGGAAAAGAGGAAGTCAAGCTAACCCTTTTTGCTGAGGATATGATTGCCTACCTAAGGGATTCTAAGAACTCCACCAGAAAACTCTGAGAAGGCCTGGTGTAAGCATGGGAAAGATGTATTGAAACTGCACTTGCAAGTGTACAGTTGGTTTCTGGAATACCAGACAGTGTTGCCAAAGGCCACTAAGCCAATAAAGCACATATAGGTCTCCTTGAGTCAAGCAATACTCCTCCATCAGCACCAGCTATACCTCACCAACCTGGAAATACTGTGCAGCAGTGGCAGCCATATGTCTGTATATCCCAAATCTAATTGGCTATTAGTTCTCTCCTTGGAGGAATAACCCACGGCTGATGCCACAAGCTTACATTCTCTAGTGGTTAGGAGATTTTATAAGCCACAGTAAGACCCTGTCATATTTTACAGAAAAAACATAATTCATGGATTAACATACCATCCAAACATCTGTGTCTGTACTAAAGTAACCTACTATAACAATTAGTACTCTTTAAACACCTGTATATCTAATTGCTTGTGCTTCATTAGTAGATGTTCTAGTTTGTCTTCCATTGCTGTGACAAAACACTCTGACCAACACCAACTTGGGAAGGAAAGGACTTATTCAGCTTACATCTCCTGGTTCTCAGTTCTCAGGGAGCCCAAGACAAGAACTCAGGGCAGTAAACTTCAAACTAAAACTAATCAGAAGAGAAAAGAGAGTCACTTCATTCTTATCAAGGGAACAATTATCAACAAGGTATTTCAATAATGAACATATATGCATCAAACACTGCTGCACCAAACTTTTAAATACAATACTACAGGACTTTAAGACACAGATTAATCCCAACTCATTAGTAGTAGGGAAGGTCAATATCTCACTGTCTGTATTAGACAGATCAAGTGCACAAATAATAAGGAAATATGTATGAATTAAACAATACCATACATTGAATGGCCCTAACAGATATCTGCCAAATATTCCACCCAAGCACTAAAGAATATACTTTCATTTAGCTCCTGTGGTGGTTTGAATGAGAATGTCCCCCATAGGCTTTAAGTATTCAGATATTTTGTCCCCAGTTGGTGGCACTGTCTGGAAGGTCTTAGAAGGTGTGGCAATGCTGGAGGAAGTATGTCATTGGGAGGGGGTGCTTAGTGAGTTTAACAAGACTTGTGGTCTCCTCTCTCTCTCTCTCTCTCTCTCTCTCTCTCTCTCTCTCTGTCTCTCTCTCTCGACTTCCTGTGTTCATTGGGAGATGTGAACCTCAGCTTTCTGCTCCAGTCCTGGCCACCATGCCTCCCACCACAATGGACTCTGATTCCCTGGAACCACAATCATAAGCTCAAACTCTTCCTTTTATAAGTTCTGAATGATGAAAGGGTCAAAGAAAGAAAGAAAAGTATTCCTGGAATTAAATAAAAAGTATGATAAAACACAATAAAATCTCCGTGACACTTTAAAAGCAGTCTTAAGAGGGAAGTTTAAAATTCTAAGTGTGTACATACAAAAATAAGAAAGAACATAAATAGATGACTTGACATTGCAGCTCAAGACTCTTGAAAGGCAAAACAAATGAAACCCAAATCCAGCATACACATTTTTCTGGGGTTTATAGTATGTATCACTCTTTTGGTTATATCAACTATGCAATACACAAAATCAAATATATAAAACTGTGTATTATTTATTCCCAGTAAATGTTTCTGACATTTGAAGCTATTCCTAACTTTGTATAAATGCTTGAAAAAACTAAACATTATGGCAAGAATGGTACCACTTGCTCATAGTAAAGCCTGGAATAAATTTCTTCTAGAGATCAAAAAGTAGTATTTTTCTGATGCCTTATGAGCAAATTTCCCCGTTTATCTGCCTTTGCTGGAGATACAGCACAGCTGGTCACCATCTTTCCTATTTTGATAAAGACTGCAAGAGTGGATTATTACGGAAATCACTTCCTTCCCTCTAGTCGAGTTGATTCAGGCTCCACTTAAGAGCAGGAGCAGCACTGGGGAGACTCTCTGTGCAGCTGGCCTGCATCCATGCAGTCTGCACAATAGAACTCTTTGATGTCTGGTACATTCATAACCACCAAATTCAGCCTCCCAGTCAATGGAAAGCTATTTTACACTACTTTTGATGTGATGAAATAAATAAAGTGGACATGGTTAATCACATTGCTGGTGATTATTCCATGTAAGAAAAATCCACTAAAATAAGCCATATGCCTCCAAAAAGAACAAAGAAAGATTTCCCAACAGACATGCACAGAGCTGACTCATGTGCCCTAGCATGACTCAGTTTTTACCATCCAGACCCAATGGCTACTTTCATAACTTGAAACCTGGCTGTCACTTCGTAAGTTAGAATTCCAGATACCTGCTTGTTTACTGTTTATTCTGTGTGGCAGTCCCCATAGACCTGTACTGTTTCCAGATAGGTTTGCTTTGATCATTCCACCAGGCTCAGCACCAAGAGTTTCTGGATGAAGCTTTTAATACAAAAGTTTAATCCCATTTAGGTCATCTGTTTACTGCTTTGTCCAAAGCATCCAGATTCTCTGGCGATGTGGTTGATTCATGATTGCAAATTCTACAGTAAATGAGCATTCCTCTAGGTTAGCAGCACCAGGGGGTGGTGTGGGGGGGCGGGGGCGGCAATGTGTGCTCTGGGAAGAACAAGCCTGACCAGCTGATGTACTCAGTGAGTTGGCTCTGAAGACCAGCCAGAGTCTGTTTACTGATGTCAATGGGTGCTCAGCAGCTATTTCAAGAAATAAATTACTCCAGGCTAAATTACTTCTGTGTAGAGCAAATTATAAATCTAAATTAATTAAAAATAATGAAATACATATTCCTATCTCCAAAAACTTGGAAACAAAAAATAATGGTCTTGATATTCTTAATAATGTACAACTACAATCTTCATTTAACCATAGGCTCAATAAGACAATGAGTTGCATTTTAAAAATTTTCTAAGAAAATTTTGGTGGAGTATTTCATGCAAAGTGGGTACTGTTAGTATACAAAGTATTTCTTCCAAACTTTACTATGTACCTAGGTGGTACAATTTTTAAAACTGAAGATTCAATTTTAGAGAAGTTTTATAGAAAATTAATTTTTAAAGTATTTTTTGTTTCGACGACTCTAGGTGTTTAGATAACTCTATGAATTAGTGCACCAAATGATTGTAATTCTAATTTACTACAGGAAAAGTTGTATTTTCTGATAATGGATGAATTTAACTGTTCAGTTGTCCCTCAATGGATACCAAGGAATCTTCCCCCCAGGATACAAATTCTGTACTTGTTCGAGGCTCTTGCCCAGTAGCATTTGCAGTATCATTCTTCAACCTATTTCAGTCACCCCTATACTATTTAAAACCTCACCTGCCTGGAAATACTGTGCAGCAGAGGCAGCCATATGCCTGTATATCCCAAATCTAATTGGCTATTGGCTCTCTCCTTGGAGGAATAACCCATGGCTGATGCCACAAGCTTACATCCTCTACAGGTTAGGAGATGTTATAAGCCACAGTAAGACCCTGTCATATTTAACAGGAAAAAGATGTAACCATTGGACCAAAATACATCTTAAGACATAATGGTTCTATACCAAAGTAACCCATACATAACTATTAATGCTGTTAAATACCTATATATCTAATTGCTGTGCTTCAAGTAGGATCGAAAGGTATTCCTGGACAAACTATCAGCCATGAAAGGAAACAGCCAGAATTGACCAGAGTCCAAGACAACAGCTCCAGAGAAAGTGGACTGTTTCTGCTTCTCATCCACCTGTGCCCCTTTTCTAAGCCCAGGGAATATCTGCGGAAGAAGGGGCGTGGTGGAATGTATAGGGCTATTGGGGTTAATGGTGAAACAACAGCAATGTAGACTGGACTCATTTGATCACACACTGACCCCCCGCTGGAAGGTGGGCTGTGGGGGTTTGGCACAACATGCCTGCAAAATTGGTTTTACATGTAGGATGCTTGTACTCGTGGATTATCACTTTAGCTAAAAAATGGAAAAAAAAAAAAAACTGAGAGAAATATGCAGGACAGTTATGGCAGAATGCATGATCTCGGTTGGGGGGGTGGGGGGGAAGGGAAAGGGAAATATGCCTGAACTGAATTGGAAAATGATGTATGAAATGCACAAAGCATCAATAAAACAAAAAATAAATAAAAAAATAAAGACCTAAAAATAATAAATAAATAAAAAAAATAAAACACTGCCAGGTAAACTCTGTGTAGATAGTTGCTGTACATACAGCCTCAGCTAGAGAAGAATGACAAGAAAATAGTGAACAGTGTTTAAAAGGGCATTTTCCCTTAAATATTTTCTTAAATATTTAATTTTCTTAAATATTTTAGTTAAATACAAGAATCCCATGCTCACAGATAAGGAGAGCCAATTACTTTCAAAGGTAAAACACCAACAGGTCATTGAGAATTTAATTCTAGATGTTTTCAGCATGTATATCACAACATAGGCTAGAAAGGAGTCTTATTAGCAAACTCGAACTTGAGTTTTCTCATCAATAAAATGAAATGCCTCATTTGTTCAGTCAAAAATATCCACAGACTTTCTCTCATGTGCCACAGGATTTAAGTAACAAACTGATCATACTGTCTAAGATGAGCCCTGACTACCCACACTGATGTAGCATTACCCTCTGAGTCACCGTCAGAACATCTTGTGCATTTTGCTTAAGAGTTCTTTCCACTGCGTAAGATTACCTCAGAAACATGCTTATTTGCACATTTATTATCTGTCCTTCTTCCATCATATAAATTCCAAGAGGGCAAAGGAGAGAGAGAGAGAGAGAGAGAGAGAGAGAGAGAGAGAGAATTGAAAGAGATTACTGGGTCTGGGAAGACAGTTCAGTCAGTAAATCCCAAGGACCTGAGTTTGAAATTTACATTTTTAAAAAAGTGTTTATAGGTAGGCACAGTAGTGCATAGCTTTTTAATCCCAGCACTCTGGAGATAGGGGCCGGTGGATCTCTGTGATATTGAAGCTAGCTTGTTCTACATAGCAAGTTCCAGGCCAGCTGTGGCTATAGTGAGACCCTCTCTCAATAAAACAAAAATAACAACAAAACAAAGCAAATAAGCAAAAGGAAAAAAAATAACAGTGAGTATATTGGCACATGCTTGTATTCAGACAATCAAGAGGTAGAAACAGAAGGATCTGTGGGTCTCCTTGACCAACAAGCCTAACCTACCTTGCAATTTCCAAGCTCCAGTAAGAACACTTTTCTAAAACATCAAAAAGTTGTATGTACCTGAGAAACAACACCCAAGGTTGTCTTAAGCCCTCTACATGCATGCACACACATGTGTATGTAATCATACAGCATACTGCACATGTGTATTTGCATGCATATGACATGTACACACAGAGAAAGTAGCATACTAAAATATTTAATGATATGTGCTATTCGAATTAAATAATAAGAAGAAGCTTAACTATATTTTGAAATCACTGCACAAACTATAATTAATGCCATGGAAATATGTCTGACTTACATCAATGTCAAAGCACTATTAATATTAATATGGTTGGTTCTATAGTCATAATGAAAAAAATGCTAGATTTTCATTGGAGTATGAAAATAAAGATGTGTGTTTTTCTCATACAAATTCTCAAACATCTCAATTCCAATCAATGACCCTCAATAAAATATTTATATGGAAATTGACTTTCACTTGATCATTTGAAACTTCACAATTGGGCTGTAGAGGTGGCTCTGTGGTTAAGAGCAGTTGCTACTCTAGCAGGAGACCTACCTTCTTCTGTTCCTGCCACATATGTGGGAGTTCACAACTATCTTAACTATCTGTAACTTCAGTTCCTGGGACTGGACACCTTCTTCTGTCCTCCTTGAGTGTCATGCACAAATCTGGTGCACAAACATGTGTGCAGGCAAAAACGTATACATATAAAAATAAATAACTGAATATTTTTTTCATTTTGTGTGTGTATGACTGTTTTGTCTACCTATAAATGCACTACAGGCATGCATGCAAGTAATAACTATAGAGGCCAGAAAAGGGAATTGGATCACCTGCGACTGGAGTTACAGATGCTTGTTGGTCATCAAATGAGTACTAGGAACCAAACCCAGGTCCTCTGCAAGAGTAGTTACCGCTATTAATGGCTGTGCCCTCTCTCCTATTGGATTTTGTGTTTAGGTAACCACAGTTCATGTTAGAGAATGCTCCTTAAGGTTAACAATTTGGGTAGCTCCCATATTGTGTATGCACTAAGAAAATCTTAGGAAGCATTGAAGTCTGTGTCTCAGGATGAACAGTTTCTTCCAACACTTTGTTGATAGGGTTTTATCTTTAAACCATTTTATCCAATATTGATTCTTTTATTTCAATAACCATTGCTTACAAGGTAATTTTCTAAGTCATGAGGAAAGTATTTGTTCCTTTGAGAAGATCTGAATTTTCATTGTGACTGAAAAGAAAATGTAAAACCAAAATGACTTAAAAATCTTTAATTTGAATATTTGTTTGCATTTTATGTTATACATATATATTTGTGTGTACACATGTGCATATATGCACGTGTGCCTGTAATTACACATACACATTTATGTATTCATGAGGAATCCAGAGGTCAATGTCAGGTACCTTCTGCAGGAGATTTTTTCCTTACTTTTTAAGAAGGGTCATAAGACTGGAGATGGTTCAGCAGTTCCTAGCACTGGCTGCTCTTGCAGAGGATGCAGGTTCAGTTCTTAACACCCACTGTTCCAGGGACTCTGACACACACTTCTGGAATACATGGGCATTGCACAACATGGGAGCAAATACATGCTGGCAAAATATTCATACATATTGATGATATTTTAAAAAGAAATCGGATTTGTCAGTGAACCTGAGACTCAAAAATTCAGTTAGATTGTCTGTTCATTAAGCTACAGAGATCCTCCTCTCTCCACCTTCTCAGAGCTAAGATCACAAGTACACCACTGTACTCATATGTGGGTTCTGGGGATCCAGATTCAAGTCTTCATGCTTGCACTTTATTGACTGAGCTAGCTCCCAAGCCTCTCACAATATATTTATTCTTAAGATCTTAAGCACAACTGCCATTTTTATATATACACTGAGCCCTTAAATCCATGAGGATTAGTTTATTATGATGTGGTGTTACATAAACCTAAGCAGAGAGTGACTCTCATAGGGATAAGAGATGGATTGGACTTTGGCCTTTAATTATAACATGTTATCAATAAAAGCTGAATGTTTTTTCCTTTCCTTATCAATATTCATGGAACATACCCTTCCTTATCCCTCTACTGTGATCAGGGGGACAAAACTTGCCAGGGCTAGAGTACTGCCATGATAACTTCAAAAATATACTGGCCTCCAACCTGTATCTTACATGAAAAGGACATTTCTGAAAATACAAGAAAGGGGTTTATTTGGACATTCTGATCTAAGAACTAGTGGGGTATTTTAGGGCCCTGTGCCACTTCAGAAAACCCATCAAAGCCTATTCCTTACTCTGATGGAAGGAGCAGACTCACCTCTCAGTGCTGTTCACTACACCCTGCCCCTCTTCTTGATGTACAGTCTTAGTTAAACCTTTCCCTGAATAGTTCTTTCCCTGTTCACTTCAGGTTTCTTCTATTATCACTGATAAGATGGTTCTTAACATTCAAAAGCAAGCCTACTGTTAACTGTTCATTGTTAACCATTTCACTGTGCAATTTGGGCATCAAAAATCAGATGAAAGAATCCATAAAAGATGTACCTTTGCTCATGGAGTTACTGTAACATTACCTGAGTGTGAAGAGATTACTACCAGGATGGATAGCTTAATGAACACATTATCATATTAGCATGAAGATATGATCAGAATCTGAAAGATGGCTCCAAGTTGAATAGCACTTGTTGCTTTTGAAAGGAACCTTGCTTTGGTTTCCAGCATCCACATGACATCTAACAGTTGTAAAGTTGCAGCAGAGAGACAACTCATTTAACCACATGAAGTTTTAAAGAAGTGTTTAATTTAATTATGATGACCTGACACTCAACTCAGGAGGAATGTGGCCCAGAGGTACGAGTTACATGGTGACAGGGCTTTTTATAAATACAACACCCAATCAGAGTTTAGCATCACAGTTAATGTGACCAATCAAGTACACCAGCCAATCAGAGTTTAACACCATAGTTAAAGTTACCAATCAAGGGGAAGTACACAAAGCATCAAGCCAATTACAGAAGCAAGAGACAGCAGTTAAAGTTAACCAATCAAGGGAAAGCACAAAGCAAGCAAACCCATTATTTCTAGAAAAACTCAGGGAAAATGAAGAACACTATCCCTGAGTTTTTATACTCTTCTATCTCAATAATCCTCTATCTCAACAACCATCTGTAACTACAATTGCAGGAGATCCAGAGCCTGCTTCTGGCTTCCACAGGCCTCAGGAATGCACATGATTCACAATATATACATGCAGACAAAGCACTGATACACAATAAAATAAATCTTTAAAGACTGGAGAGATGCCTCACTGCTTAAAACACTGACTGCTCTTGCAGAGGACTAGGATTCAATTCCCAGCACCTACATGGTGGTTAACAACCTTCTGTAATTCCAGTTCCAAGGGAAACCAGTGCTTTCTTCTGACTACAAATGCAAGCAATACACTTATACACAAAATAAAATAATAAAAAATTTAATAAATGAATCTTTAAATTACAAATATTTAAAAAGCAGTAATCAAGATGCTGAGTGTTTCATGGAGTATTGTTTGTTTGCAGCACTGGAAACTCACTAAACTGGAATAATGGACAGAAACCTTCTTGACCTAAATCAAAGATTCTTAATCCACAACCCATGCAAGACTGACAGTGAGCAAGTATTATGTGTCCCAGCACTTACCAATCCTCCTTTTTAAGAAAGTGGAAGACAAGAGGAGAGACAGTATACGAGCTAAACAGTGTGTGCTTGTTACAAAAGAGTTTGTAGGAATTAATGTAAAGAAAGCTTGGCTACACAGAAAGAACTTCTCTGATACAATCTGAACATGAGATGAGAGCAAAAAGATTAACTGTAAGATTATTTAACAACTTTAACATGTAGCTATTCAAACTGGTGAGTGAGACCTTGACTCAGCTGTTCTCAGAGGAGTGTGACTGGGCACTCTGTCTGTGAGTCAAACTGTGTGTGTGAGACTTGGACTTGGCTGCTTTCAAAGTAGCGAGACTGACTGTATGTGTCTGTTCTTTCTGAGTCAAATTGTTTGGCAAGTTTTGGGAACCTGAGAACTTGCCTGTGCAAATTGCAAAATTCTTGGCATTGTGTGAAATGGAAAAGCCATGACTTGCAAGTCAGTCCTTTTATGTGAAGGTTTCATTCCCTTATGTGGACAAAAACTCCCAGAAAAATCCTGAATCTTGAGCTGAACTTGCTGCAAGTCTGACCAACTGATTAGCACTATGAAGATGAAGAGCATAGCACAATGACTATGAAGAGTTTGGAATGTTGCAGATCCTGAGCATTTTCACAAGTTATCTGAGGACATCTTTAGCCTCCTAAATAGCCACTCCTTGCCTACCCCTGTTTCGGAATTAACATTTTGTGATTTGTATAATATGTTAACAAAAGAAACAATTCCCACCTATCAAAAAGGATATAGTGTCTTCAGATAGCATCTGAGACCTATAGCTAAAGTTTTATTTTTCCATATCTGCCTACTCTTGCCACCAATTTGAAAAAAGTACCTTTATTTATGAATTTTCTTTGCTCTTTTACCATAAAAACTTCACAAACCTGTTACCACCCACATTGGACCATTGAATTTGGGATAACCTAAACCTGTGTTCCCAGACCATGGTCACTCATGTATGGCTCCAGAATAAACTGTCTCTTATGACCTTTGAGGTGAGAGTTATGTTTTTTAATTGACACTTGTAAAGCATAACCACCCCTAGAATAGGAATCATTTAGGGGTTTTTTGTTGTTTGTTTGTTTTTGTTGTTATTTTTGAGACAGGGTCTCCCTGTAGCCCCAGCTGGCCTGGAATTTGCTCTGTAGACCAGACTGGCCTTGAACTCACAGAGATCCACCTGCCTCTGCCTCCTGAGTGCCGGGATTAAAGGAATGTGCCACCATGCCCAGCAATTTATGTTCTTTTAAACACTTATAATGTGAAATAAAAAATCCCATAAGCTTTTTTATTTTGTCAATAAATAGTATGGGCACCTTGGGGAACAGACTCTTAAATGAAAAGAGCACTGGGCAAATGAACCCTAAGTGTATTCACAGAAAACCAGCTTTCCCCCCCAAATTTGCTTAGTACCTAGATTTACTGAACTCATTTTCATTTGCCTAGACCTGAACTATAGATGTACATTTTTAATATGTAAATCCTGCTGTTTTAGATGGAAAATATTAAACAAACAACCATATTAAGTTATGCATTTTCAACAGTGGATTTATATATATTAGCATAATATGAAGTTATTTATTTACTCAAAGTTCCTTCAGTAATTATGAAGCTTTTAATATATATGCATTAATAGTCTGAAAATACTGAAGTGGAGAACACTGAGCTTCTTTCACAGTTGCTCCTTTTCCTTTAAGAGTGAGAGAAATGCTAGACCTGGTGGCACACACCTTTAATACCAGCACTGAGGAGGCAGAGACAGGCTAATCTCTGTGGGTTCAAGGATACCTTGGCCTATAGGCCTATATAGTGAGTTTCAGGCCACCTGGGGCTAACAAGGGACCCTGCCTCAAAAAGACAAAAAAAAAGAGTGAAATGAACTGGAGGATTATAAAAATTCAGGGATAGTGTTTTCAGATACCATTAAGCCATTTTTCCTTAGTTATTCTGGGAATGATTGGTTTGCTTGCTTTGTGTGTTGCCCTTGATTGGTAACTTTAATTGTGATGCTAAACCCTGATTGGCTGTTGTACTTATAAATTACCCTGTAACCTGCATTTTGGGGCCAAACTCCTCCCAAATTGAGTGTTGGCCCAGCACCATAATTGAATTAAATCCTCCATTAAAACTCCACATGGATAAGTGAGTGGTCTCTCCATTGCAACTTTGCAATTTAAGGGGAGGACCCCTGGACCCTAACATAACATGTTGGGGGCTTGTCTGGGATCCCTCAAAGACCACTGGAGGGACTAGAGACATTTGGCTGGCCGTGTTTTTTGGATAAGAGAGTACTTGCACTTTGGTTCTGGTTAAACTTGAGTTTCTGGTCTGGGACACTTGGTTAGGAGAAATTCGAGCGCAAAGATGGGGGAATGCCCCAACACTCCACTGGTAGAGTGCAAAGAGGGGGTTCACCTCAGTAATTTGGAATCCAGGCAAGGAGTCAGGATTTTTGGTTCCAGGACAGCCAGGGCATTGGCTCCCATGCATGCAGTGTTTCTTCTCTTCCTGTCTGCATAGTCTTTGGTGTTTTCTTTGTTCTGTTGTCTGTTGCTTTGATTTTTATGCTCTAAGATTGTCTTCATTTTCATTCTCTGAGATCTCAAAATGGGAAATTCTAAACCTGCTCCCACTCCTTTGTCCCTGGTTAAGGATTTCAGGAAGGCTACTGGATGGTCTGGCTGAGTCTCCCTTGGGAGATCCAGACCCTGTGTGAGTTGGAATGGCCAACCTTCTCAGGGGTTGGATGGCCATCAGAAGGCTCTTTTGATAAACAGCTTGTTAATTGAGTTTTTCAGGTTGTTCTCAGAGACCCTGGGCATCTAGATCAGTATCCCTATATCATTGCCTGGCAGGAACTCATTCACAGTCCTCCGGAGTGGCTGTGCCCCTTTCTTCCCCCACCCCAGCTGAGAGTCCTGGTTTCCAGGGACACACAGTCCTCAGAACTTTATAGGATCTGGAATGGTGGTGGCCCCTTGGCTGGGCCTCTTGGCCCAACCTCCCCTTTGCCTCAGGGGTCCTCAGCTGCCACTGAACATGAACCCTGCTCTGCTGGACAATATAAAGACTCCCCTGGGCCCCTGCCCCACCCAAAGCCAAGTGAGCCTGTATCTCCTACTTCAGGCTACAGCAGAAGAAAGAGATCCAACTTTTTCCAGATTTAAAGGCAGTAACTGTGTCTTGTGTTTGTGGTAACTGTTCTTCTGTGTGGCTAAGATTCATGTAGTCCTGTTCATCATGCGTCTAAGTTTTCCTGTGTGTTTTTAATTCAGTCATATTGTAATTGTCTCATGTTGGTTCTGTCAAAAAAAAAAAAGTGGCCACTTCAAGTTTCCATCCTTGATGTGCACAGAATCATTCATTTTGGCATGCCAGACTAGATACGTACATGCAAACTTTAAAATATGGATAATTGGGGCTGGAGAGATGGCCTAGCAGTTAAGAGCACCAACTGCTCTTACAGAGGACCCGGGTTCGATCCCCAGCACCCACATGGTGGCCAAGGACTGTCTGAAACTCCAATTCCAGGAGAACTCCAGTTCCAGGAGAATCCAAAACCCCCTTCTGACCTCTGCAGCATTGCACGACATGGGTGCACAGACCTGCATGCAGACACTACATTCATACACATACAGAAATAAATAAAAATAAAATAATAAAATCAATAAAATATGGATAATTAAAAATGCACTTAAAGGCCTAAAATTTGGATATCACAGACATCTTTCTATCAAATACTTTACAACAGATGGTAATTGTTTATAGGAGTTAGCCTTTGAGTTGACTGTTTAAGGATTCTATTTTCCAGATAACTTTTTGGTTTGTATTTGTTTTCTAAGTTGCTTTTTTTGAGATCTCTGTGGGCCAGATTCTCTGGGTGGACATATCCCTGATTTAATATACTAACTTGCCTTCAGGGCTGGGAATGAGTACTTGGACTGGCTTTTGTTCTGGGTGGGGAAGTTTTGCTGCCTCTTGGGCACACACCTTTAATACCAGTCCTTGGGAAGCAGAGGCAGGCAGTTCTTTGTGAGCTCAAGATCAGCCCATCTAGTCTGCTTTGCTGAGTTTCCACCCAGCTGCTCTATCTCAAAGGACCAAAGAAAAACCTCCTTTTGCTAACTAGTAAAATTACATTAGCATTTAGTTAGGGATCTTGGTCTGGCCTGGGAGGAGGTCTTTGGAGCTTGGAGATTTCCTGAGCTCCCTAGACTGCCCACGTGTCAAATGTGTGGTCTCTGCTAGAGACCCATTTTGGGGTGTGGCACCTGGATCAGTCAGAGTGCCGCATGGCTTCTGGAGCTATAGGAGCTGATCTCCAGGATGGTCTGTGTCTGGGAGGCAAAATGACTTCCCTGGGTCTGCGCCCTCCTTGCTGATCTGGCAGGCAGTCCTTCCTGCATACTGTATGCTTGTGTTTGTGAAAGAGTTGGTCTCAGAGAACTGGGTGAATGGAACACATGAAAACTGTACTTCTCTCTATTCTTTTAGACTCCATTGGATAAAGGCATTATATAAAATTATTGTGATCAAATTAAGATGTTATAGCAGCCCTTTCACCCTAGGCTCCTGATGTTTTGGATGTGTGTTTGAGTCTTTCTAAAACTATGGAACCTCAGTTCAGCTTATGGGTAGGAACCTATTTGGAGGGTGTAAATGCTTTAAGCCATCATACTTATCGAGATTTTATTCTGGCATGCCTGATTAGAAATATAAATATTTTTTTAAATTTTTTTAATTTTATTTATTTCTGTATGGGTATGAATGTACTGTCTGCATGCAGGTTTGTGCACCTGTGTCGTGCAATGCCACGGAGGTCAGAAGAGGGTCTCGGATTCCCCTGGAACTGGAGTTCTCCTGGAATTGGAGTTTCAGACGGTTTTCGGCCACCATGTGGGTGCTGGGGATCGAACCTGGTTCCTATGTAAGAGCGGTCGGTGCTCTTAACCGCTAGGCCATCTCTCCAGCCCCTATAAATATAAATATTTTAATGGTATAACCTGAGTACCCTAAAAATATCTTTGATATTTCCTTTGGTGTCCAAACTCTCTCCCAATACTTAGGAGACAGAGGCATGTGAATATCTTGGTCTGGTTTGGGTGGAGGATTGATACCAGAGTGGCCTGAGCCAGCCCTGTTTCTTCCTTCCAGGGGTGGCAGAGGGCAGCCTGGGATAGCTAATGGGATTAAATGTGTTCCTGCAGTGATTTCCTATCTGTTCCAACCATCCCCTTCCTCCTCATAGGAAGCAAACATACCTCCCTGAGCTTGAACTGCTGTCCTGCTGGTCTGGCCACTCCTGGAAGTTCCAGCCAGGTGTGGTGGGCCACACCTTTAACCCTAGCATGCCTTCAATCCAAGCACAGCCAAGGTTTAGGTTAAGGATGGAAATACTGATTTCTGAACAAAATGGAGTTTATGTGGCCCATCTCATTTTCCATTTCTTATTAAGTTGGAAACCTAGTTAGGGATATTTACCACATTTCTGAAAAAGCACTAAAGTTTTGGTTTTAAAAATAGTTTATCATGACATTGTGTCTGACCATAGTGTTTGTTTTGTGTGAGTGCTTCTTAGTATTTCTACACAAGTAAGGGTAAATCTACTTATGAATGTTGTTATGATTCATGGTATTAAGAAAGGAAATGAGAAGGTGAGAAAAATGTTAGGAAGATACAGAAATTGAGATGTTTTTAGTAAAGATTTATATGAAAATGATGAGAAAGTCTATGCATAAAAGACTGAGAAGTTTTGTTATGGCAGGTAAAAGGAGAGACTATATGAATAAGCTTAATTTTCTAAGGTTCAGTCAACTAGTTTAAGAGTCAAAATGTATATCTAGTCAAGGGTTGCTTAAGAGTGTTCAGTTTTTGCCCAAGCTTTATCTACACATCACATGGCACTTCAAGGTTTGGTAATGGATAAGATATCCAGAATTGTTGTTAGTTTTCAGTCCACTCCTGGCTTGCACTGGACTCCCTTTTACAGATTGGATTAAATGGGCACAGACAAACAGTGGGTTACCTATGGCTACTGAAATATATACTTTATGTTTCTTGCAAGAGTTGCTTTCAATATTTCCTTTAACCAAACCAGATAATTTGGCTCAAAATACTAGATTCTATCTTCCTGAACCAGCTGCATGTAATCCAGAAGAAGACAGTCTTGAATGGGCTTGTTAATCCTCAATTTATTTCCTGTTTTCTGCAACTACCTTAGGGAAAACTCACAACCACGACTATTGAAATTTCCTAGAAAGCAGATCCTGAGTCCAGACACTATGTCCAAATGAACAATAGGAGAAGCCCAATAATGGATGTTTCAGAACCCATTGTTGAGAAATTCTAATTTACTTTAAAGTAGGACATTTAGTTCATGCTGTTCCTCTCCTGGTTCCCTGCCTAGAAAATGTACCTAGCTACTCTTGCCTTCACAGGCACCTGTCAAGGATTTTGTTTTCTCTGTAACTATACTTTTGGGGGTCTTTTTGATAGATCCACTGAGCAGGGGTACCCCAGGCAATATGCCCTATGCCCCTTTTCAGCATGGAAGAAGTCAGAGAGGTCACTGCCCTGGTTCCCTCTTAGAAATTGGGGTAACCTCCTCAAAGGGTAATGTGATACAAGTAGGACATAAAAATTGGCTAGGCAGTTTAGGGTCAAGACCCCCTCCCTGTTCAAGTTTTCTCTTAAATTCATTTGACAAAACATACTTACCACTACCAAGTTGGGGAGGAAAGGGTTTATTCAGCTCACATATCCTGGGTCACAGTTCATCATTCACGGAGCCCAAGGCAGGAACCTTGAGGCAGGAGCTGAGGCACAGGCCATGGAGGAATTCTTACTGGCTTGGTCCTCTGGCCCATGACCAGCCTGCTTTCTCTAACATACACAACAACCTGCCCAGGGGTGGGACCACCCATAGTGAGATAGGCCCTCCCACATTGCTCAACAATCAAGACAATACTCCACAAACATGGCAACAGGCCAGTCCATTGGAGCCAATTCCCCAATTGAGGCTCCCTTAACCCAGGTGTGTAGACAATCCCCCAGGCCTGCTAGGGAATTTTGGGGTCTGACTGAAGGAAAGGGGGTGAGAGGCACAGAGTCAAGAGACAGACCCTGGGAGTCAGTTGAATGCAGAGAGAGGGCAAGCTTTCACGGACTTGTTTATTGGGGGCAGGGTTAGGGTTTATGTACTGTTTGCATTCCCACTCTCCTCTTGTCTCCTTGTGATTGGCCCAGGTCTGCAACTCAGCTGCTGTATGCTCTCACCTGCCTAGGGCAGGTTAGGTTGATGAGGGACAAGCTCTGCACATGTGTAATTCTCAGCAAACTGGCTACTACATTTCCACCCTTTGTATTTAATTTTGTGTGAGGAGTGGTCCAGTGGGAGCTTGGGTGCTATGCCCGAGCCTTCTTGACTCCACCTCTGGCATACCGACATTTGACTGCATCTGTCTTAGGTTGCCCTGAGGTTTTGCAGAGTCTTCCCGGTCTTTGACTGGCCAGCCACCTAGAGAATAGGCCAGGAGTGGTACCTCAGAGGGGAGAGACAAGCTCATTCCCGTGAATTGTGGATGGATGAGAGCCAGATGCGAATCACCTCATGGGGAGGGGTGCATGCAGAGTCCCTATTGACCATTGCTGAGAGGACGTGGGCCATTGTTTTGTTGACCTGGTGTTGGCTGCGGGCAAAGAGAAACAGACACTTGAAGAGAAAAAGGCAGAATAGGACCAGGATGTAGAGGATGCCCCATGTGACCAATGTAGCTGGATCAAAAATGGACTTTAGCTTAGACCGCACCTGTGAAACCAAGCTAATACCAAAGGCTATGAATTATCTGGTTAGGTCAAGGGAAATATCAAAATTAACTCTTGCAAGAAACACAAAGTACATTTTTCAGTAGCCATAGTTAACCCACCTGTGGGTTAACTGTACACATTTAATCCAAACCTGTAACAGGGAGTCAGGTTCAAGCCAAGAGAGGACTGAAAATTAACAACTCTGTATATTCACAATCCTATTCAGGCCACTAGTAAACTAGCCTGAGTGTTTATACAAATTTAACTTAATACAGGTAACTTATCATTTTACTAAACCTTGAAATGCCATGTGATATGCATATAAAGCTTGGACAAAAACCAAACATTATTAAACAAACCTCGACTAAATTTTGTTTTTTAAACTAGTTGACTGAACCTTACAAGTTTAAGCTTATTTATATAATGTCCTTTTTACCTGTCACAACAAACCTACTCAGATTTTTATCACCTGCATAAACTTCTACATCATATTCATGTAAATCCTTACTAAAAAAACAGTTTTAACATTTTCCACCTTTTTTTAATGTAATTTTTAAATTTATTTTCTATGTGTATGAATGTACTGTCTGCATGTAGGTTTGTGCACCCATGTTGTGCAATGCCATGGAGGTCATAAGTGGGTGTCAGATTCCCCTGGAACTGGAGTTCTCCTGGAATTGGAGTTACAGACGATTCTCAGCTGCCATGTGGGTGCTGGAGATCGAACCCGGGTCCTCTGCAAGTACAGTCAGTGCTCTTAACTGCTAGGCTATCTCTCCAGCCCCGCAATATTTTCCACCTTTTTATATCCTTCTATTACCTTGAGACATAGCATTTATAAAGAGATTAACCCTTAATTGTGCAGATTTACTAAGTAATTAATATTTATTTTCCATGTAATGAGGTGGGACAGTTATCTCAAATACAGTAGTTTGAAAAATCACAGAAATGCTGAATAAAAATTGAGCTCTTAGTTTCAAACATCTCAGGACTAAACATCTTCTATATCCACCCAGGCAACCATGCCACTTGCCTTATGGCAGGGATGCAAAAGGTCAATGACAAACAGTTTCACAAAGAAACTTTTTAAAACTTTCCTTCTGGGCCAAAGACTATGTCTATCCTCATTCAAGTAGCCCTGTCAGGCCACCAACAGCAGATTGCAAAGGGCATAAAGTCTGCCCTTCCTTCCCAGACACAATGTCAGATACATAAAATCTGTCATGTTACATTTTACATTTTGGAATATGGAAGAATATTTTAAATACTCTTAAGGCATTTATTTATTAAAACATTCTCTGCCAAGATTTCACATTAGCTTAAAAGTTAATTCAGTCTTTACATGTCTCTGGGGATGCCACCTCAATGCCAGAAAAAAAAAATACCTTCTCCATCAGTCAGTGTGACCAGCATCCACATGAAGAGCCCCACGGTCAGCCTCTCTTCTTCTGGTGAACCAGCTAGATGTTAATACTGATCTGCTACAAGGTAACAGCTTCTAAATCAAACCCAATGGAAAAGGAGTGAAACTTCTGCAAAGCGCACTTTTAAGAAGTGGTAATTTTTGATTATGAAAAGAAACTAATGAATCTTCTAAGAATAATAAAAAGGGAATGTTTAACAGTTTTATCTCACATGATGTTTACTTGTAAACAGCTCCATCAGCACCTTGAAGAAAACTCTAAGTTAGAAATGAAAACTTAAATCAGGGTAAAATATGACTCTTAAGTTTATAACAGTCAACATGACAACACTTTAATCTTCACAATTTATACAGTACTGAGGATGTCTAGCTGTGAGGCAAATTTATCTATTTTTAATTGATGATTAAATTGGGTCAGTTATTTGTTTCTGACTCAGAAATACTTTTTTCATGATGGATGATTTTTTTTATTTAAAAACAATATATATATATATATAATAAAACATTATTTTTTTTTTTTTTTTTTGTCAAATTAGGCCGGTGCCCCATCCTCCACTTCTACAGAGATCTGACATTCTGCCAACATATTCAATTCATCTCTATATCTCAGTCTATTCATCATATTCTCCATGTATAAGTTGATGTAATTTTGACAGAAGTTCACTGTTTCAATCAGTTCTTTGATGCAGTCCTTTCTGTTGTTGTTGTTGTTGTATGTTTCAATCACAACATATCCAATGTGTTAGACAAAAGCTCGGGGCCATTGCACAAGAAAGAACTAGTAATAGCACTTGCATACGATGAGGGAGATCAAATTCGTCTCGTGTGTTTTTCTGGGACGTGTTATTTACTGCAGCATAATGTCCTGGACCAGCCGATTGAGTTCCTGCAATAGCCTACTTCTTTAAAGAATACATAGAACCCATTGTGTTAGAATGTTACCTTCTATTACCGATCAGGTCTATGAAGGGGACATTTGGGTTGAGTTCCATGCTCCTTGCTATTGGAAGTAGAACGAAGTACAGCATATTATTTTAATAATTTACATGTATCTCTAGTGGGGGTGAGTCTTGCGGCGTATAGTGAGAGGATCACATGAGATGGTCGGGTGAATTCATAAGTCTTCCAAGGTCTCACACCTGCATTTCCATAGTGGCTGTAATGAGTTTACATTCACCAGCAGTGAATGAAGTTCTCCCACAAACTCTCAGCACTAGATACATTTGTTTCCTTGATCTAGCCAGTCTTATTAGAGTAAGAGGAATCTTAAAGGGTTTGTTTGCTTCCTAATGATAGTGTGTTGACATTCTTGAGTTCTCAGCCATCTCTATTCTCACTTGTGAGTCTCTGTTCAGACTAATAGTCATCTCCTAGTGTCAATTATTTTTCTTCTATTGTAGTTTGTTATCGGCGAAATCAATGTCGTTTTCAGATGTTTCTGCAAGTGAAGGTTCTGTCATCTGTGGGAATTTCTCTTTCACCCATTGAGCTTTGTTGATGATACAGAAGCTTTGAGTTTAATTAGGTCCATTGTGTAATTGCGACCTTTAATTTGCGCCGAACTCTGTTGGTCTAAGTTTAGGAAGGTTTTATCCTACAACCTAGTCTGTAGGCACTGCAACTATTTATATTGTCTATCAACTTACAGTAGTTGGCGGGTATTACAATTGAGGTCTTTGATCCTGGATTTGACTTTTGTAACAGGGCTGAGGTTAGGGAATTATAATTCATTCTTCTACAAAATGGTTGAATCCAGTTTGTAAACACTATGCTAAAGCTGCTCTTTCTCCAGGTAACTCTTCTGGACCTTGTAATAGATAATGGGGCTGAAATTGTATGTGCTAGAGAAAAATCTTTTGTTCACATTGGTCACAGGTCTGTTTTGTGCATACAGAATAAAATTATCATTTTTTTAAATAATTTTATTTATTTTTGTATGTGTATGAGCGTACTGTCTGCATTGTAGGTTGTGCACCATTGCAATGCGCGGAGGTCAGAAGAGGTTCTGATTCCCGGAACTGAGTTCTCCTGGAATTGGAGTGTAGTTGGTTCATCGCTGCCATGTGGGTGCTGGGGATCGAACCCGGTCCTCTGCAAGACAGTCAGTGCTCTTAACCGCTGAGGGCCCATCTCTCCACCTCCAGACTGCTTTATGGACTATGCAATGTAGTTATAAGTTTGAATTCTGTATAGACCATGATTGCTCTTTTACTCGTTTGTTTTGCTATTTGGGGTTTTGTTTTCCAATGAATTTGAGGACATTTTTTCCAAGCTCTTGTGACGAAACTCTTGGGGATTTGATTGGGATTTCAGTTAAATATACACAAGATCAGGTATTAGTGTTTATTGTAAGAATGGCCATTTTAAATGTTAATTTTCATCATATCCAATGAGCCATGGGTGGATTTTCCAGCTTACTTGATATTTCATTCATTTTTTTTAAAAAGTTTAAATTTATTTGTATTTTGTAAGATCTTGTGGTGTTAGGTTTATTCTAGTATTTTATGTTTTTGAGTTTATGGTTGATGAGTGGGGAAGAGTCTTTAGAATTGTTGTCTCGCATTGCTTGTTTTGATGTAAAGAAAGTCAATGTGGACTTTATTATATTAGGTTTAATTTTGTACCGACCTAATTGAAGGGGGCCGCCTTTGCCAAAAGTCCTTACCTTATAAAGGGAAGTGTTCTGTCATTTCCATTTAGGTGAATATTGGCTGGTGGGTTGTTTGCTTAAATAGTGCTTGATTATATGTGAGGAATGAAACTCAATCCAATTCTATCTAAGAAACTTTTAAGAAGAAAGGGATGCTGGATTTTCTCAAAATTGGCATTTTCAGCAATCAATTGAGATGAATGGTGAGGTTTGTCTTTCATTCATTTATCTATTTCATTGTTTAGATTTTTTATTTAGAAACATCCCTGCACTTCTGTTATGAATGCCAACTTGGTCATGGTGGAATGATCTTCCTGTATGTGGGTGTTATGCAATTTGCCGTATGACTGTTTAAATCTTGGAATGTGTTCATTAGGGAGATATGGGGTCTAAAATTTACTTTTATAGATATATCTCATTTGGATGTTTTGGTAATAGAGTGATGCTAGGGCTTTATAGAAGTAATTATGATTGTTGTCTTCTAAAACAGTTCTCAGTTACTGGTTGTAGGTGTTTTGAAATGTTGTTATATGAATTTTGCTGTGAAACGTCTTGGTGCGGCTATTTTTTAGTCTTTTTTTGAGAGGTTTTTATTACATCTTCATTTCTTCATTATTATGGGTATGGTTAAGCTGATATCTCTTCCTGGTTGAGCTTTGGTGATTCCCAGGTTTGATCTGATATTCATCCCATTTCTTCTAGGTTTTCAACTTGGTAGAGTATATGGATTTTCAAAGTCTAGTCCTTTGATTCTTCTGGATCTTTTCCTTGTACTGTTTGTGATATTTCGTTTTATATTGGATTATTTTTGGAGTTGTTTCCTTCTTTCGTTTGGTTACACTTGGCTAGGGCTGTCTGTCTATCTTATTTATTTTTAAAACAAATTTTTTTTTTGGATTCATTTTTTTTTTTTTTGTTTTTTTTTTTTTAATTTTGATTTTCTTGTTTTTGATTTTTTTTTTTTTTTATTTCATTTCTGTCTGTTGTGTTTAGGTCATCTGCTTGTTGCCTCTCAATGCTTTTAGCCAGTAGTGTTAGATCATTCACATTGTGCTCCTTTGTGTTTTTCTAATAGTAAGGACACCAGGGCATAAACTTTCCTCTAGAATACTGGCTTTTAGGTATCCATATGTTTGGTTGTGTTGTATTGTCATTGCCTTTCAGTTCCAAGAATGCTTTTTCTTTTTATCTCTTACTTGAACCCATTCATTATTCAGGTGGTTGTTTAGTTTCCATGTTTCTATAGCTGGTAGGGTTATCTAGTGTTGATGTTGAGCTTTATTGACTGGTGGTCTGATAGAATGCATGAAATTATTTCAATCTTTTTGTTAATTTGTGGAGCGTTTAGGGTTTTCTTCTGTCTTTATTTTTTTTTTTGTTTTCTGTTTTTTTTTTTTTTTTTTTTTTTTTTTTTTTTTTTTTTTTTTTTTTTTTTTTTTGGGTGGGGGGGGGGTTGGGTGGGGGGGGTTTGCTGAGTAAGCGTAGAAAACATAAAACGTTTATTTTTTTTATCCGGTAGGTTTTTGGGTGTGGAATATTTGGTAGACGTCTTTTAGACAGTTTATGAGGTCCATTTTGGTGTTTGTCTTGTCATCATATTTATTTCAGATGTATCTCTGTTTGTTCTTTGTCATGTTGACCTATACAACGGACTCAGGCGGGGGTATTGAAGTCCCCTCCTTACAATCCTAATCTGAGTGTGTGTCTACTGGGTTGTTTTTTAGTTGATTTGGGTGTGGTCCCGGAGGAGGAAGAATTGGCTTTTATACATTTGGTTGCACCAGAGCTTGTGGCATCTTCCACTCATATATATTCATAATTGTGAAATCTTCTTAGTGATTGTTCCTTTGATAAAGATTTTTTTTTTTAAAAAAAAAAAATGTAATCCCCTTCTTTGTCTCTTCTGATTTCTTTTACTTTGAAGTCTTTTTGTCTGATATTAAAAATAGCAACACCTACTTTCGGGGTGGTACCATTGCGGGGAAGAGGTGTTGCCAGCCGTGCACGGGGAAGGGCTGGTTGGCCTGGTTTGTTTGGCTTTTGGTTTGGTGGGTTTTTGTGGGGTTGTGGTGTCCGGGGTCGGGAACGGGATCTAATATGGTGTTGTGTTTGGGGTTAGACACAGATTACGGATTGGAAGGTTGCCGAATTCAAATCTCCCATTTCTATAGGTCTTGGGAGTGGGGAATGCGGCCATGAAGAGGGAAGGGTAGGATCTGCTTGATAGGTGTGTGGGCGGCCTTTTTGCCTTATTATCCAGGGTTCAGGGTGGGTGGTAGGTGGCTACGGGGCAGTTATGTATTAGGGGTTCCTTTCGAGGTGCTGGGGGGTGGGTGAGTTGTTGATTCCTTTCTGCTGGGCCTTTGAATTGCTTTTCAAGGTTGCGATGAAGAGTTGGGGTTGTTCATGGACTGTGGTTTAAGTCTTGCAGCTGGTGGAGGGGGAGGGAAAGGTTCTGTGCTCTCTCCTTCAACTACTTAATGACTTGGCGTGCGGGGAGTTTTTTAGTTAGGAATACTGGTGGGGCCATATATTGTCCTTTATTAACAACACGGGGACGCGGTTTCTCCAGCGTTTGGCTTGCGGTTCATTGGAGCTGGGGGGACGGGGAGAAGGCGTTGTAACTTCTGAGTGGTTCCCCTGATAGGGCACTGGGGGGTGTTGTCGCGTGGGCTGTTTAGTTGAGAGTGGATTTGTGGGGGTTGTTGTTCTGAGACATTGAAGATGAGATGGGCTGGGAAGAGAGAGCAAGGGCGTGGAGGAAGCGGGGATGGTTGGGGTGGTTTTATGGGCTCTTGCAAGGGGATTGGTGGGCGGGGGGGGGGGGGGGGGGAAAGGTGGTTTCACTGCTATTATTGCTGTTGAAGAGCTGTGTAGAAAGACCCAGGCGCTGGATGGCTGCTCCTTCTTGTATATCCGAGAATGAGAGGGTGGAGCGCGGCAGAGGCTTGGTCCCACCGTCCTGCTGGTTCCACTTTTGTGTATAGTGGGAAATGGTTTCGTCATACAGCGTGAATGGAGGGAGGGGGAAATGTTTTTTAAATTTATTTATTTCTGTATGCATATGAATGTACTGTCTGCATGCAATTCTGTGCACCTGTGTCGTGCAATGCTGCGGAGGTCAGAAGAGGGTGTCAGATTCCCCTGGAACTGGAGATCTCCTGGAACTGGAGTTTCAGATGGTTCTTGGCCGCCATGTGGGTGCTGGGGATCGAACCCGGGTCCTCTGTAAGAGTGGTCGGTGCTCTTAACCACTAGGCCATCTCTCCAACCCCCTAGGTTTTTTTTTTTTTTTGTCTTTTCAAGACAGGGTCTCCCTGTAGCCCCTGCTGTCCTGGAACTCACTCTGTAAACCAGGCTGGCCTTGAACTCACAAAGATCCACCCGCCTCTGCCTCCCAAGTGCCGCTCGGCTTACTTGAGGTTTTTAGTTGTTTTGTGTTATCTTCCAAGTCTGATATTTTTTGTTCTGCTTCCTCCATTCTGCTTCTGAGGCTTTTTCCATTCCTTTCCTCTTGATTGGATGAGTGTTTGATTTTCCTTTTTCATTTCCTCTTCTGATTTCTTTAGTATTTCTACTTCCTTTTGGAGCTTCTCAGTCTCTTCCTGTAGCTCTTTGTTTTGCTGGTTGGTTTCCTTATCTTTTTCAGCATGAGATCTTTTCAGTGTTTCTACTTCCTTCTGGAGTTTGTCATTTTCTCTCCCTAGGTCCTTCTTGAGTTCTTCATTCTTTTTTCTTAGTTCTTTGATTTGCTCTTTATAATCTTGTAGTTCTTTAAATATGTCCACAATTATGTTTCTGACATCTGTGTCCTGGGGCATCCCCAGAGGGATCCCACTGTAGGAATCTTCCATAGGGTTGGTAGAGCTTGGTGCAGGATTATCCTGCCCCTTTCCTGTGTTGTCTCTTCTTAGTGTTCCTGGCATATGGGCTTCTCCTTGCCTCTATTCCATTGTGAGTCCTAAATGCTTCTTCACTGTGTTGAAGGCTTTCTTTGCTTGCCTCCTTCAGATGCCTTCATAATCCCAGTTGGTGGGGGGGGTGCTCTTTAGCCCGCACCCTGTTACCTGTGCTTCAGCTGGTCTCAGGAGATCTCCCAGAACTTCTACAGCAATGATCTCTACAGCTAAAGACCTTGGCTGTGCTAGGATTAAATTCAGGTTAGGATTAAAGGTGTGGCCGACCACCCTGGCTGGGGAACTTCCAGGAGTGGTCAGACCAGCAGACCAGCAGGACACCAGTTCAAACCCAGGGAGGTATGTTTGCTTCCTATGAGGAGGAATGGGGTGGGGGATACAGATAGGAAATACAGTAAAGCCCATTAGTTACCCTAGGAGGGGTAGCTCTCCTACTCTGGAGGCAAGAAATAGGGCTGGCCCAAGCCATTCTGGTATCAGTTCTCCATGCAAACCAGACCAAGACATCCACATGGCTTTGTCTCCTGAGTGCTTGAAGAGACTTTGGAAAGATTTTTGTTGGAGTACCCAAGTTATACCACTAAAATATTTATATTTCTGATCAGGCATGTCAGAATAAATTTTTTTTTAATTTGTTCTGTATGTGTATGGATGAACTGCCTGCATGTAGGTTTGTGCACCCATGTCATGCAATGCTGCAGAGGTCAGAAGAGGGCTACAGATTCCCCTGGAACTGGAGTTAAGGACGGTTCTCAGCCACCATGTGGGTGCTGGGGATTGAACCCGGTCTTCTGCATGAACAGTAGGTGCTCTTAACCACTAGGCCATCTCTCCAGCCCCAGAATAAGATTTTACTATGTATGAGGGCTTAAGACACTTACACCCTCCAAATAGGTTCTTATCCATAAGATGAACTGAACTTCCATAGTTTAAAAACACTCAAACACACATTCAAAACATCAGGATCCTGGGGCAAGAGGGCTGCTCTATCATCTTCAAGTGATCACAATAGTTCTTTTTTTTTTTTGTCTTTTTTGAAACAGGGTTTCCCTATAACTCTGGCTGTCCTGGAGATCAGGTTGGCTTTGAACTTACTGAGTTTAAACAAAACCAAAGATCTGCTTGCCTCTGCCTCCCAAGTGCTAGGATTTAAGGTGTGTGCCACCAGGCCTGGCTAGGAGACTAAAAGCATGGAGTGAAGTACAGTTTTCATGAATTTGATTCACCCAGTTCTCTGAGACCAACTCTTCCTCAACACAAACACACAGCCTGCTCATGAGATCAGCAAAGAGGGCACAAATCCAGAGAGGTCCCTTTACCTCCCATGAGGAAAAAGAGAGGGATGGAAAAAGGATCAAAAATTCTTGCAGAAACATAACAGATCTCAAAAGCTGTTCCAGACTGCTCTCCCTCACTCCTTGGAAGCAAGAGCCTATAATGTGCCCCTGGAAGCCTTGCAGTACCCCATTGATCCAGGTGCCAGACTTCAAAATCAGTCTCTAGCAGAGACCAAAAGGTTGTCACATGGGCACTCCAGAGAACTCAGGAATTCGCCAAGCTCTAAAGACTTCCTCTCAAGCTAGACCAGGATTCTTGACTAACTGCTTGTGCAAATTTTACTAGCTAGCAAGAGGCAGATTATCTTTGGTCTTTTGAGATAGCAGCTGAGTGGAGAAAACTCATCAAAGCAGACCAGATGGGCTGACCTCGAGCTCACAAAGAACTGCCTGCCTCAGCCTCCCAAGGACTGGGATTAAAGGTGTGTGGCACCACTCCTGGTCCAAGAATTCACTTCCTGCCCTGAAGGCTAGTTAATGTTAAATCAGGGATACAACCACCCAGAGAATCTGGCCTGCAGAGGTCTCAAAAAAAAGGTAATTCCAAAACAAGCAAGTTACCTCACACAATCCATTTTGAAAGAAGACACAAACCAAATTTTAGGCCTTTAAATACATTTTTAAATATCAATTTTTAAAGTTTGCATGTGCATATCTAGTCTGGCATGCCAAAATGAATGAGTCTGTGCACTTTATAGGATTCAAACTTGAAGTGGCCCCTTTGTTTGACAGAACCAACATGAGACAATTATAATTACCAATTTACAACACACATAAAAACTTAGACCCATGCTTAGACACAGGGAAGAACAGTTACCATAAACACAAGACATAGATGAAGAGAGGAAACACTGCAACACAGAGCCAATGCCTTGTCAGTCCTGGAACCAAAAATCCAGACCACTTGCCTGGATTCCAAATCACTGAGGTAAACCTTATGTTCGCAATTTACCAGTGAAGAGTTAGGGCGTCCCGCATCCTGAGTTTAAACAAAACCAAAATGAAAGTAAAAAGAAAAAAAAAAAAAAAAGAATTTGAGCTCTTTATTATCCAAAAGACACAGCCAGCAGAACAAGATGTCTCTAGTCCCTGCGGTGGGAGAGAGCTTCCTGGGCTCCTCTCCAAGGGTGTATTGGTGGGGGGGGCGAATGAGCATCCTTAGCAGGGGCTGCCAAAAGAAATTTGTGGGGGTGGGGATGGGGGAACCTACCTCATCCTGGTAAAAGTCAGGGATACAGGGCAGGGCCAAATTCCCGGTGATCTTGTGTCAGGCTGAGTTATGCTCACGCAGAACATCCTCTGCCAAGGTGCCCATAAGGCTTGCAATTATGGAGAGGAGGGGCAATGCAAACAGCCTCCTCCCAAATGAATCCAAGACCCGGGATTTCATTTTAAGGCCACGGGTCTGGAGGAGTGGGGCAGCTGTCCATGGCTCCTGAATGTGGGGAGGAATATTATCCATGAAGGCAGGAATAGTAAGAGAGGAGAGGGGTCTGTTGGGGGGGTGCTCAACCTAGCACACTGCTGAAGGAGCAAAGAACAGAGAAGGGGGCCTACTCACTGATCAAGGAAGGGGGTGCCTCTCCAGCACTGTGGGTCAAAAAACCACATTGGGCACCAGATGTAGACAATCCACCAGGCCTGCTGGAGAATTTTGGAGTCCAACCAAAGGAAAGGGGGTGAGAGACACAGAGTCAAGTCACAGACCCTGGGACTTGGGTGAATGCAGACAGAGGGTGAGCTGTTGCAGACTCATTTATTAGCAGCAGGGTTAGGGTTTATGTACTGTTCACATTCCTGCTCTCCTCTTGTCACCTTGTGATTGGTTCAGGTCTGCAACTCAGCTGCTTGTATGGTCTCATCTACCTAGGACAGGTTAGGTTGAAGAGGGACAAGCTCTGCGCATGTGTAATTCTCAGCATACTGTCTACTACACAGGTGTGTCAAGTTGACACTAACACTATCTAGCACACTCCCCAAAGAGCTAGTTTCTTTCTTGACTGAGAAGTGAGGACTTCCTGGATCTGCCAGGGGACTTACCTTTCTGGTTGCTCTGACTTGTGGCCCACCCATCCTTAACTCACTGGTCAGATTTATTAACCAGTAGGTAAATGCCATTAAAATCATGGTGTTAAGGAGGGAATACAACCCCCCTAATGGAGATCATTCCATCTGGGAAACACTAGTAGACTCTTATGAACTTCCTGCAAGTGTTTGAATGCCACATAATGTAAAGGGGAAATGAAGTGGAGGATTGTAAAAATTCAGGGATAATGTTCTCAGATACCATTAAGTCATCTATCCTTAGTCATTCTGGGAATGATTGGTTTGTTTGCTTTGCACGTTTCCCCTTGATTGATAACTTTAATTGTTATGCTAAACTATGATTGCCTGTTGTTCTTATAAATTACCCTGTAACCTGCACCTCAGGGCTACACTCATCCAGAGTTGAGTGTTGGCCCACCCAGCATCATAATTAAATTAAACCTTCCATTAAAATTCCACATGTTTAAGTGAGTGGTCTCTCCACTGCAACTTTACAACAATTTGAGGGGGACCACCAGACCTAATATAACAGAGAGAAACACAACTTTATAGGTAATATTAAAATGCATAGAAGATTAAGGGAACAGTGAACTTGAAATTGTGGATGACAGAGGGAGAATGCTCATTTCTGATGTGAACTAAATGAAGAAGCAACCCTTAAAACTAGATAGAGAGCACCTGCATCTGAGAAATCTGGACTCAAAGAGTCTATCATGGTGAACTAAGATCAGCATAAAACTTCTGGAGAAAACTGGAAGGAGAATGTGTATCCTCAAATCATTGAGGTGGGTGAAGAGATGATGAAATGTGATAAGAAACCACAAGGCTAAAGTATAGCTTCGGTTTCTCCCTGTACCTGAAAACAAACTGGAAGTTCTCTGTAGAAGGCCACTCATACGGGGCATTTCCCCCCCAAAATCGTAAAAATTTGCTTTGGTAGATCATGCATTCAATTCCAGGACACAGAAGGCAGAGGCAGTTGAATCTTCAGGACGCCAAGGCTAGCCTGTTCTACCTAGCTGGTTCCAGAGCAGCCAGGACTGCATAGTGCGGCCCTGCTTCAAAAGAATTTACAACCAGTCTTGATAGGATGCAGGAGGGTTTTTTATATTCCATAGTTTTATTTTATTATTTAATCTTGTATCTATCTGTGCATGTGAACGTGTGTGTGGGAGCTTGCAGAGTTTATGAACATAATCATACTTCCACCATGACAACATAGAAAAGATCTTAAAAAATGACTTTTCTTGACTTCATCAGATGTTTGAGGCTATAATCAAAAGAAGCAAAATGATTTCTTAGTTACAAGTATCTCTAATGACAGTTGGGTGTGGCTCATGTTCCATTTGATCTTTGGAAGGCTGGGAGAAAGAGAAGAGACCCAGTGAGGGAGTATAAATAATCAGCTAACATTTAACATCTAAAAAACTGACTGTGCACTTGCACATCAGCTTAGATTACTGAGAGGTCTGCACACAGTAGGAATTCCCACAAAAATCTATTATGTCCTCCATCAAACAGAAAGGCAGCAGTGGTTCAAAACAGAGTGAACCCCTTCATAGCTCACAGGAAGGAGGGATAAGTCACAATGCCAGATAATTTTCCAGACCCTATTCTTGTGAGAACTAAAATTCTAACTATTAGGAAAGGGTGAGTAAACCCTCCTATTCCTACTCTTCTAATGAAGCAGAAACTCACTAACAGACACTAACCATCTATGCGTTTCTTAATATAATTGTTAGGTTAATATTGAGGGGAGACCCAGTGAGAAAGTTTACAGGACTCTAATAAAGGTGACTCTGGAATTATTTTGGGCATGCCAGCTGGCCTCCCTGCCCAGGATCAGGATGAGCAGTGTTAGAATGGCACCAAATCTGTTAGGTTCATTTTGAGGGGAAACTTGTTGCAGAGGGAGAAAAAGTCAAGACTCTGATGAGAAGGAAGGAAGTCGGGTTTATTTCAGGCATGGCGGCTGGCCTGCCTGTGTCTGGATTAGGATGACCAGCAATAGAATCACACATCACCACAATCCACATGATAGTCTTCCCTCCTAGAACCAGGCTGGCAGCTTCACTCTACTGCAAGCTTCAGGGCTGCTTCCTGCCTGCAGGTCAACAGTCCCTAGACTTAGCTCTGGAAAGGAGAGGGGAGGGAACCATGGAAAGCTACCAGACAGGAAAAGAAAGAGATGGACTCATAGAGAAAGTCTGGTAAGAAGACTCCAGTTTAATGTTATAACTCAAGGCTTTTATACCAACCCATGCATGGGCTGGAACACATACACACAATTGGGGGCAGGGACAGGCAATGTGGGACAAGGGAACCTCAGGCTATAGTACAAAACAAAGTTCTTCCCTGAGAGATCAAAACAGCTCAGGCTTCACAGGTCTGTGAGAATAACAGCAGGGGTCAAGGCTTTGGCTGTTAGCTAACTGCTTTTAAGTGCTTCTGCCAAAATAATGCCTACACCTCCCCATTTTTACTTATTTAAAAAAAGTTCAGTTGTCACAAACTTTTAATATTTTATCTATTGGGGATACTCCAGAATAGTGCACACAAGGAGGCTCCCACTGGGGACAACAGAACCTGAGTATGTGCATAGTAGTCATCTTGGATTCTGCTGGGGGAAGTAGAGCTCCCATTTATGTAAACAGTAAGCTAGAGGTGTGACATCTTTGCTCAATACATTAAAGGAAGAGGCCATCAGGGTCTGGAACTTTGCAGAGATAGGTAAAGCAGGAAATACTGCCTACCCTGACCTCATGGAGAAGCCCTGGGGCAGATACTGCAGTTCCTTACCTCAAGCTTGACAAAGTCCCCCACCTACAGCTAGTTTCTATCATTATTAATTAAAATGGAGCAAAGTTGTCACTGTGTACCAGAGGATCTTTAGGGATGGCTTGATATTGGACTAAAGACATTTGAGCTGTAACCCCAAACTGGCTTTTGACAAACCAAAAAGTTGACCTCCTGAGGTAGGAATTGGTTTTAACAAAAAGAATTATCCTTTTGGCCTAGTGGAACTTAGGTTTCAGGTAACAGGGCTTTTTTTGGAAAAGATAACATTTTTCTCCTAAACATGAAGGCGTGCAGGCATCCTTTGGTCTTTTTCTGACCACAGAGGCAGCAAAAGGCCATGGGCCAGTAGCTACGACTCTCAACTGCATTCACACCTATGATTTAAACACAGAAACTGATGCCAGTGCATCACAAACCAACCAAAAAGGATGCAAAGAAACCCATTGAGCATGCAACTTTGCCCTTAAGTGGTGAAACTCTAAAAAAATGACATAGCAGAAGTAATACCCTTTCTCTCATTATAAAGGTATGTGAGTGACATAGTCTCTAAAATAACCTTGCTTGACCTACACATAAAGACATACAAAGATAAACAGGTATGTGAATAACATTGTCTCTAAAAGTGACATTGTCCTACACAGAAATACATACAAAGACACACAAGTATGTGAGTGGCATTGTCTCTAAAAATAACATTGCCTATCCTACATGTAAGGACATACATGTATGTGAATGACATCACTTCTAAGAGTAAGATTCTTTATCTTATACATGAAAATATACAGATATCACTTGATATCCCTTTTAACATAGATGGTGTTTTTTACCCCCCCCCCAAAGTCCCAAGCCTTGCTGGAGAGATCTGTACATGCAACTACATTGATGGAACAAGGTTCAGTCACAATTGTGTCCTATAGGATTTTGTTTAGCCAGTAATTACCAGGTTTTCGGGGAAGGGCAGGTGAGACAAAGGAGGAAACCAATTTTGTTGTTGAAGATAGCACCCAGGTTGTCTCAGCCTTTTCCTAGCAGGAGGCTAGTGACTCAGCTCTGGCTCCAGTCTCTTTGGAGACATGGATTGTGAGTCTGCAGATGGCCTCCCACTTAGCTGGAGTCTTGGCTCTCAGGTATAGCCTTTTTAGTTTACTGATGAAATATGAATGGTAATAGTATAGGCAGTCAAGTAAACATTATTTACTATACTAGGTTGTGCTGCTGGCATAGCACAGGTGGATAGAGATACCATTATTTATTTTACTGTAGGTAGGAAATACCTCATTTATCATTCCAGTAGATAAATGGATGAAGGCTTGTTAAAATTGTTTTAAGAATATCATAGATTTGCCCTTTAATTTTAATTTGAAAAGCAAAATAATATATTATGTTAGTACTTGAAATTACTCATGGCCCTTTTTCATCCTGGTAGATTTATTGGGCCTGATTTTTATCTTGAAAAAGACAGCTGTAATATTTTTTATTGATGTAATTGGCTATTGGGAGAAATCCCAGCCAATGTAGTACCTGGCTTTGATACATATTTAATAGAGTTTTTTTTTTTTGAAATTTTATTATGCCCCTACATTTATTTGTAAGTTTATCTTTCTTTTTTTTTTAATTTTATTTATTTTTGTATGTGTATGAATGTACTGTCTGCATGTAGGTTTGTGCACCCATGTCATGCAATGCCATGGAGGTCAGAAGAGGGCGTGAGATTCCCCTGGAAATGGAGTTAAAGATGGTTTTCGGCTGCCAGGTGGGTACTTGGAATTGAACCTGGGTCCTCGGCAAGAGCAGTCAGTGCTCTTAACTGCTAGGCCATCTCTCTAGCCCCTTATTAGATGTTTTTGAAAAACAGAATATCCTTCCAAGTGATTTTAGGTCTCTTAATGTAAGGAAGATGTTAATCTGTTCTTTGGAGGGTATTACATTAATTTTACCTTATTTTAGGAGAATATCTTCTTTCTGAAAACCATAGTACCACATAACTACCCATACAGGAACCAATGTCCTTAGGTCCATTGTTAATGAAGAGATGAAATACTGTCTTTTAAAATTAAATTATCTTGTAGATAAAAGGAGATGTTATAGATAACATTACAAAAGGACATTGGATAAATTAACGTCAAGGCTTTTACATGGAAATTTAGCATAGACTGGAAGTAAAATAACATAGTTTACATACATTTAAGTGTGACCAATTTTTTATGTTGACAGTATTAGACCAATTTTTAAACAACATAAATAATTTAGTTTACCATTAGCCAATGTGTGAATAGATTTTGAACACAAGTAAAAATAAGTTAGATGAACCTCAATTAAACATACATTGTGATTTTTAAGTTATCTGATTAAGATTGCATCCTGTAGAAATAAAGTTTACACATATATAATTTTAAACTTTATATATACNTTTTTAAGGCAAACTGAATAATTCTTTTTTTTTCTTTTTTAGTAAATATACCGGATGTTACTCATCAACTTGCTATATAATATAGGAATGTAAAGTAATATTTTTTTCTTTACCTGCATACAACTCTACTGTCAATATGTGAATCCTTAAACATGTTTTGGAATTAACCTATACTTTATTTTCAGACATCGTAATTTTAGTATGTGTATGGCATGTATATATGCATATTTTGGAGTGATACAAGTTGGAAAGAAAAGAAAAAGACTGGTCAAAGAACTAACTGAAACAGTAAACTTCTGCCTAAAACAGTAAACTTCTGCATGAAAAAATTTTTTAAAAGTCTGAGAAAAAGGGGCTAGAGAGATGGCCTAGTGGTTAAGAGCGCCGACCGCTCTTGCAGAGGACCCAGGTTCGATCCCCAGCACCCACATGGTGGCCGAGAACCGTCTGAGACTCCAATTCCAGGAGAACTCCAGTGCCAGGGGAATCCGAGACCCTCTTCTGACCTCCGCGGCATTGCACGACACGGGTGCACAGACTTGCATGCAGACAGAACATTCATACACATACAGAAATAAATAAAAAAATTAATAAAAAAAATAAATAAATAAATAAAAATTAAAAAAAATAAAATAAAACTTTCAACTACTACCTGTGTAAATTTATATCTACCCTTCATAAATCAATTAATTTATTACCCCTTTAAATATACTGGCAGACCTGAGTTAGGGTAAAATCAATTTTGGTTTTAGAGTTACCCTTTACAAAATTTATGTAAATAGAAAAATCACACAAATTAATTTTTTAACCAAAACCTAAAATTGACAAATAGTTGTTAAAGAACATTAATTAGTTTTAATTTTTTGTTAAACCAAGCTGGCTTGAAAATCTTCATACAAGATGTCTTTCTGAAATATAATGGTATTATATTTAAGATGAATTGTTATTTCTGTTTGGTGGTAGGTTACAGAGTACATAGTCCTGGGGCCTGTGAATTTTAAAGATGAAAACAAATCTAAAAGGCTCCAAAATTATTTAGCACCTTCTTTTATTAATTAACTTTAGAGTAGTTTAGGATCCTTAATTGATTGATTTTGAAATATCTAGGACTTATTAACTTATCAGTTGTGCACAACTATTTTAAAGATTTTTTGGGGTACCCATGCATCAGATTTAGAGAAGCATGCTAGAGATAGAATTTAACTTAATAGATTTTACATAGCCATATCAAATATTTTCTCAAGATAAAAACTGATGTGCAAAGTGCAGTACAATTATCTCAGGATAATTATCTCATGATACAAGTATCATGAGAAAGAACATATTAAAGTTTAAAGGTACATTTTCTCAGTATATTTTTTGATAAACCTGGAACCATACTAAATTTATGTTTGGCAACAGACCCAAAGCACTGTGGGAAATGTAGTCTTTCCGCCTGGAAGGAAAGGAAATGAAAATTGCTGTGTCAGGATGTTAACATGGCTGTGACAGACCCAAGGAATTCTGGGAAATGTAGTCCTACACTCGAACCTAGTGTGTACTAAATTTAGGCAGCTGATGCTACATATTCCTTTCCTGAGAAATGATTTTGTTATAATTTTTTGTGGCTCCAAGTTGGGGCAACATTAACGGGTAATGCCAAATAAGGTCTTGGTTGTCACTGAGCTGTTACAGCTTTTGTGTGGCAGAGAGGGAAGTAGCTAAAGTGGTGGCCCTTTAAAAGAAAAGTGGCTGGGAGTACAGGGCTGCAGCTAGGGTGAGTGGGCAGCGATTGAGTTGTGTGGGTGGCGGGTGGCAGAGCCCTGGCAACCTGGGGCTGAGTGAGGGTCCACACAGCTGCTGGCTGTGCTTGGCACATCTTTTCTCCCATGTGGTCCCCTGTGGGCCCTGCAGGCCCCCAGGCCAGTGCTCTGGCCCATCCTTGCTCCCCAGGGCATGCCGCGTCCTCCTCTTCCAGCTTGGATTTTGATTGGCATGCCTGTTTGCTTCCCATGTTAAAGAAAGTCAGGGAATGTAGTGGTTAGGGAAAAGGACAATTCAAAGACTTATCTCATGGGAAAAGAGAATTTTTCCATGGATATGTGCCAACAGCCTGACCATATAGAGGAGAAATACTGAAAGACAGATTGAAATATTAATCTGTCATGAAAGAAAATATTTCACAGAGATAGGCTGCACAGCCTGACCATATAGAGGAGAAATACTGAAAGACAGATTGAAATATTAATCTCTCATGAAAGAAAATATTTCACAGAGATAGGCCTATGCCTGGCCACTACCCTGAATCCTACTATCAGGGGGATTTCTTCCCTTATTCACATAAACCCTCCGAGATTTTCCCCTCTCATGGGGAGAAAGAGAGTTGAGAGAGACAGCCCAAGCAAATACCTTTTTTCCTCTTCTTCCTCCTATTTTAGGTGGAAAATCAAGCCTCACATTCTGGGTGCCAGTTGTCAGTTGTTTCTATCATCTGTTGGTCCTTTAATCATGCATGGCCACAATCCACATGATATTCATCCCTCCTAGAACCAGGCTGGCAGCAGCTTCACTCTGCTGCCAGCTGCAGGGCTGTCTCCTGCCTGCAGGACAAGAGTCTCTGGACTTAGCTCTGGTAAGGAGAGGGAAGGGAGCCACGGAAAGTTACCTGATTGGAAAAGAAAGAGATGTACTCATAGAGAAAGTCTGGGAGGAAGACTCCAGTTTAATGTTATAACTCAAGGCTTTTATACCAACCCATGCATGGGCTGGAACACATACACACAATTGGGGGCTGGGGCATGCAACTGGGACAAGGGATCCTCAGGCTATAGTACAGAACAAAGTTCTTTCCTGAGAGATCAAAACAGCTCAGGCTTCACAGGTCTGTGAGAATAACAGCAGGGGTCAAGGCTTTGGCTGTTAGCTAACTGATTTTAAGTGCTTCTGCCAAAAGAATGCCTACAAGCTATGATTGCAGGATGCTGCAGCAACATTTATCGTGTTGTAGGAATACAGTCCAGGATAATTATTTCTTGGAACTTCTTCCTCAGTTGCCCTCCTGAAGTTACAGACTTATGTGGGTTAGAACCTTACAAAAGCAGCAGTTTTAAACCCAGGCATACAGGGAAATGAGCATACAAGAAAGTGGAGGGCTAGAAAGTGGGGGATAGGGCCTGTGGCTGGTATCAGAAGGAGCATCTCCAGAGAATCTGGCCACTTCAGTTGTTATCAGAAGGAGCATCTTGAGAGAAACAGAGACCTGTGTCTGGTATCAGAAGGAGCATCCCCAGAGAAACTGGGCCTGTGGTTTCACCTCTGGCGAGGCATAATTGCAGGACATTTCAGTGACCCTTTATCAGATTGTAGGAATGCAGTACAGGGTAACTGTTTCTCAACTCTGCTTGAGTTGGCTTTCTGGAATCCCTGACAACTTCTTCAGATCTTTATCACTTGCATAGACTTTCTCATCATCTATATCCTTCTAAATTTTTTTTCTCACCTTCTAATTTACTTTCTTAATAACATGAGACCTAATAACATTTGTAAACAGATTGGCCCTTAGTTGTGAAGATTTACTAAGTAATTAATATTTATTCCCATGTAATGCAATGGAACAGTTATCTCAAATATACTATAAACTGCATAAACTATAAAAATGTGAGATGTCCTTGCAAGCCTGGGAGCAGGTTTTAAATGACCAATTCTCTTTGAATGTTTAGAGATGATTTACATAGGCTTGGTAAGTTCCCACATATAAAACATACCTAAATACAGAAATAAATTGCACCCTGGAATTTAACAATATTAGATTACATAACTAACTTATATCTGTTTAATATCAAGTAAATTTGTATTAATTATAATAATCGTTCCCTTAGCATTAAGCATGAGTCTATGCATTTATTTATTTATTTTTATTGATTTAGTTTTTTATTTTTTATGTGTATGAATGTACTGTCTGCATGTATGTCTGTACACCCATGTCATACAATGCCGTGGAGGTCAGAAGAGGGTGTTGGATTCCTCTGGAACGGGAGTTCTCCTGGAATTGGAGTTACAGACGGTTCTCAGCCGCCATGTGGGTGCTGGGGATCGAACCCAGGTTCGATCTGCAAGAGCAGTCGGTGCTCTTAACCACTAGGCCATCCCTTCAGCCCGAGTCTATACATTTAAACATTCCCATAAAATAAATACTGTGGCTAGACACAATGTCAATGAAAACTAGTTTTAAAACCAAAACTTTAACACCATGATAAAAATTCTAATCAGAATAAAATGATTCTAAATTTATGACAGTTAAAATAATGACATTTAAAACTTTACAGGTTAGAGAATACTGAGAGCTTCTGGCTGTGGAGCACCTTTTCCTTGTAATTAAAATATAAGCACACTGAAAATAATTAATTTTAGTGATGACATTTTATAAAAGTTGTAACTATATTATACATTTTTAAAAAGTCAACAGTACTTCATACACATGCATACACATATTTACACAGACACACACAAACACACATACACACTCACACATGAGATTATCTTAGTGTTTTTCCACATACACTGCTGCTAAACATGATAAGGGCTTTCACTTGAGAGCATTTTCAAATATGTAGTAAGTATCCCTAACTGTTTTTCAAACTCAGCAACTGATGGAAGATGGAATTATAAATCCCATTCAAACTCAAGTCTGACCATAAACAAAAGTTACACAGCGATCAAAACACGCCAATGATTAAAAAATTTAAGTACAGGAAAGTCCCTTAAATGACAGGGTAAAGAATATGGTGACAAGATTTAGACTTACTAAGCCAAGAAGACTCTTTAAAAATTGACAATATTAAAACCATGAAGTATAGTATAAACAGTTTTCATGAATTTGATTCACCCACAGTTGGCTATAGTTAACTCTGTCCCACAGTAGTATACAGGAGCCTAGAAAGCTTTAGAGATTAAAACACAAGTACACATCACACAGGGTCAGAGGGAACAGCTAGCCAGGCCAGCAGGACATCAGGTCAGGATCAGGGAGGTTCCTGTGTTTCTTATGAGGAGGAAAGGAGGGGGGAAGCACTCCAGAAACCTGAAACCTAATGGCATTCCCAGGCTGCCCTTCCCTACCCCCTGGATGCAAAAGACAGGACTGACCCAGGCATCCTTGAATCAGTTCCTGTAATGAACCCCAGGAGAAGCCTTGCAGCACATTGACTGACCCAAGTGGGAGAGCCCAAATGGGTCCTGAGCCAGAGAAACAGAAGCACAGCCACCATGCTTGAGAATTCCCAAGCTCCAGAGATCTCCACCCAAACCAAACCAAGATATACTCATGCTTCTCCCTCTCAAGTACTGGAAGAGAGTTTGGACAGCAAAAGAATTATTAAAAATAAATAACTGCTGGGCGTGTGGCACACGCCTTTAATCCTAGCACTTGGGAGGCAGAGGCAGGCGGATCTTTGTGAGTTCAAGGCCAGCCTGGTCTACAGAGTGAGTTCCAGGACAGCTGGGACTACAGGGAGACCCTGTCTTGAAAAGACAAAAATAAATAAATAAATAAATAAATAAATAAATAAATAAATAAATAAATAAATAAAATAAATAACTTTAAAATAGATACTTCAAACACATTTTAGTTATCTCATTTTGCTTCAGGCTGTTCTCTTGGAGGCAAAAGGCTTGCTTAAGTCTTCTTGGGGTTCAGCTCTTTTCACATAATTTGTTAATTTTCTAATTTTGCATTAAAATAGACTGGCCATGTGATGGCTTTAAATTTTATTTCCTAGGACTTCTAGTTAAGCACATACATATTGTTTTACATAAACAAGTAGTACTTAGAAGTTTTATGGAATAATAAATATTTAAGGATGTTTTATGGTACCCAGGTTGCACCACTAAAATATCTATATTTTGATTAGGCATATCAGAATGCTTTTTAAAATAATAATTCTTGTGCTCAAAATGAGAAAGGGAAACTTGGTAGCCACAACTTAAAATTGTTTTGAGACAAGTAACACACGAAGATGAAGATAATTAAAATAATTATGTGAGATCTCTCTGTGGTTTCTCTGCATGGAAAAACATTTGATCTTAACACATGGAAACATAAAAACATGACATTACAGGGAGTTTTAAATGGCATAAGAAAATGATGGTCATATATATGCAATAGACAGAGAGGAAAAACCTGGAAAGGAAAGCTTTAGATTTGAGGTTTGGGGGTGATGATGATGCCAGAAGTGAAGGGAGGGGTTGGGGCTTGTCAGGCTGGAATCTGACATATACAGAACTGAGGGTCCTTAGGATACAGAAAACCTGGAAATAAATTTGTAGTGAATGAAAAAACCTAAAACCATTTTTTTAAAGATAAGTAAGCCACTGAATGAAACGAAGGTAAGAGAGAGGAATTAAATGCTAAGGAATAGAGAAAAATCAATGAAGTATGTAGACCCCAAATATGAAAGAAATGCAAAGGAATGAATGGTCTCAAACCAAGGGAGCCCATGTCACTCACCACCTGTTGCACCTGTGAAAGTGAAGCATTGTCTTCTAGATCTCTTCATTCCTAGATACAAGTTGTTGCTGGAAAAGGAACTTCTGAAGGAGACCTTTGCCAGGTACTTCAGCAATAGTTTTCAAGATCTTTAAGAATTTGGGAGTCTAGGTTCCCATCTAGTGGCCATTTAGTCTTATTGTCCAGAGGGGACTGAGGCCAAGCAGTAGTACAGAGAAACTTTAGGCATTTAGGTTTAAGTATTTGCTGGAGTCTCAAAGATTGTAGAGAACAGAGTGTACACTCTAAGGGAGTGAGATAGAACTGCTTAGGATGGGAGGAACCCATAGTTAAAGGCAGAGAAAAGGAGAGAAAGAGCTAGTCTAGACAAGGAGGTAGAAGAGGGAGACAAAACAACAAGTCTCAGGAGGGAAAGACATTAAGATACCAGGTAGAAAGAGAAGGAAGAGAAAAAGATGCGTGCTTTGGATCTGGTATATGTGCTGCTTTTTGGGATGGATTTTCTCAGCTTTCACTCTGAGACTGTCTTCTCCCACTGAGTCTTGGGGTTGTCCTGTATATTTAAGGAATGAGGGGGGTTCAAGACACTGGGGTATCAACCCTTATGTGTGTCTTCCCAGGTGAGCCAAAAGTTCCTTCTGATCCACGAACATAGTATGTTTGAAGGGTTTTCCCTATGAGGCTGTTACATGTCCTGCAAGTGACCCTTGACACCTGGACCCTGTAAGGGTGTAGGGAACAAATGCATCTTGTCTTTAGAGACTCTATGATGAGTCGCTCATAAAATTCCTAAGCTAAAGTCGGTAAGGTTGCAAGAAATCACAGGAAAATAAACGAAGAGGAGGAAGAGAAGGGAGAGAGGAGAAGTGAGTGGTCACAGAACTGTACAAGGAAGTGGCCAGCCAGGAGGCACCCCTGCCTGGTTAGTATTCCCCAATGGGTTCTCCGTGCTTTGGGTGGTGTCCCACTGGGTGAAGGTGGGAGAAGGCCCAGAATCTGTGGATTCACCTGACGTTCTGGAATAATTTTGAACAGCAAGTAGGGACCCAGTGGTCCGTGGGTGACTCTGAGAGAGGTGACCACCTCTGAGAAAGAGAGGGAGAGGAAGAGTGAGAAAAGAAACAGAGAGGGAGAGAGTTTCTGGAATCCCTGACAACTTCTTCAGATCTTTATCACTTGCATAGACTTTCTCATCATCTATACCTTCTAAATTTTTTTTCTCACCTTCTAATTTACTTTCTTAATAACATGAGACCTAATAACATTTGTAACAGATTGTGCCCTTAGTTGTGAAGATTTTACTAAGTAATTAATTTTATTCCCATGTAATGGCATGGAACAGTTATCTCAAATATACTATAAACTGCTTATAAACTATAAAAATGTGAGATGTCCTTGCAAGCCTGGGAGCAGGTTTTAAATGACCAATTCTCTTTGAATGTTTAGAGATGATTACATAGGCTTGGTAAGTTCCCACATATAAAACATACCTAAATACAGAAATAAATTGCACCCTGGAATTTAACAATATTAGATTACATAACTAACTTATATCTGTTTAATATCAAGTAAATTTGTATTAATTATAATAATCGTTCCCTTAGCATTAAGCATGAGTTATGCATTTATTTATTTATTTTATCTGATTTAGTTTTTTATTTTTTATGTGTATGAATGTACTGTCTGCATGTAGTCTGTACACCAGTCATGCAATTGCCGTGGAGGTAAGAAGAGGGTGTTGGATTCCTCTGGAATGGAGTGAGTTCTCCTGGATTGGAGTTACGACGGTTCTCAGCTGCCATTGTGTGGGCTGGGGATCGAACCCAGGTTCGATCTGCAAGAGCAGTCGGTGCTCTTAACCACTAGGCATCCTCGCGGCCGAGTCTATACATTTAAACATTCCCTTAAATAAATACTGTGGCTGACCAATGTCAATGAAAAACTTAGTTTAAAACAAAACTTTAACACCATGATAAAAATTCTAATCAGCAATAAACTGATTCTAAATTTATGACAGTTAAAATAATGACATTTAAAACTTTACAGGTTAGAGAATACTGAGAGCTTCTGGCTGTGGAGCACCTTTTCCTTGTAATTAAAATATAAGCACACTGAAAATAATTAATTTCGTGATCNTAGTGATGACACTTTTATCAAAGTTGTAACAATATTATACATTTTTAAAAAGTCAACCGTACTTATAACCACATGCATAACATATTTCCCCAACAGACACACACAAAACAAACATACACACTCCCAATGCGATATTTCGTTTGTTTTTCCACATACAACTGCTTGCTACAAAATGATAAGGGCTTTCAATTGAGAGCATTTCAATATGTAGTACGTATCCCTAAATGTTTTTTCAAATCTCAGGCAACTATGGCAAAGATGGAACAAATCTTTAAAATCCATTCAAACTTCAAAGTTCGACATAAACAAAAAGTTAACAGCGATTTCAAAACCGCCAATGATTAAACAAATAATTTAAGTACAGGAAAAGTCCCTAATGTGACAGGTAACGGGATATGGTGACAAGCTTTAGGAACTTACTAAGCCCAAGAAAGACTCTTAAAAATTGACAATATTAAAACCATGAATGGCGGTCTGGGAGTGACTGCCTCTGGAGGAGGAGGAAAGGAGGGAGAGAGCGGGTAAAGGACACAGAGTGGATGAGCAAGAGTACGTTTAGGGGTGTGAAACAAGTCCTACTGACAATATAGCGATCCTTGGGGTGGCACAGAGCCTGTACACTGGCAGTTCCGTCTTGTTAGGAAGTCCATTCAGCCATGCCCACCCCAAGGAAGCCCGATTCCCCACCCTCATCTGCGTAAATCGGCACAGATGTCGGTCATACTTAGGGGCGACCCCAGGCCAAAATATACACGGGACTCTGATTTAAAGATGGACTCTGGATTTATGTTGGGACATGGCAGCTGGCCTGCCTGACCCAGGATCAGGATGGCTCACACTAGAATGGCACCAAAGTAGACAGCTTTAAACCCAGGGATACAAGGAAATGAGCATACAAGAAAGTGGGTGTGAGGAAAGTGGAATTAAGAAGTAGGTGGGCATGTGGCTGGATGTTGAAAGGAGCATCTCAAACGAAACTGGGATCTGTGGCTAGATGTCAGAAGAGGCATCTGCTGAGAAACGCACGGGCCTGTGTTTTTTACTTTGTGAGACATAATTGAGGACATGCTATGCAACCCTTCTCAGCTTGCCGGAATGCACTCCGGGTGACTTTTTCAGAACTCTGTTTCAGTTGGCTTTAGGAATCCCGATTAGACGGCTATGATCTTACAATAGTGCAACTGTCCAAATCAACTTACCGTGTCACAGGTGACTGCATATAAACTGTTTTGGAAAGAAGAGCAAAAACTAATCATAAGCTCTAGATAAAAAATACAAAAATAAAAGGGATCAAATACCAGTTGACCAATTTCTACTGATTTTATGAAGCAACCTATACCTTGCTATAAAAAAAGACATTACACCAGAAAGAAACATATACTCTGTTACAAGTAAGTTATTACAAAATATATTTACTCACCAAAAACATCTTCAAATAGTATTTTGATCAAATAACTATACAACTATAAATATTGAAAATCTTAATTTTTTCATGACCAAAATAAGGGACTATTCCATTAAAACCAAGGTTTTGGTTAAATTATACAAGTATATCTGACTGTGTTTCATCATATCAAGAGAGAAGGAAAGAAAAACAAATTATTTTGGCGATGAGGGGAACTGAAGACAAAAACTAATCTTCCACTCATGAGTGCAAATCTTCAGCAGATGGTTGAACCAGTGAAATGGTTGTAATTACTTCTGCAATTCCAAGTTACAAACAGAACTTGAGGATCAAGGGATCTATGGCAAACCTACATTTACACTTCACAATTAGCTATCAGAGGGTGGACCTCTATGAGCAAAGTGAAGCAAGAGAAAACGTCCCAGTGCCTCTGTTCACCACAGTTCTCAGGAAGGAGAGGACACAGTCAAAATTTACACTGCTGGGACGGACGATTTGGAAACGTCCTTAATTATCAGTAGACATGTATCATTATTTTATATTTTAAAGGTTAATTAAACTGCTCAATATACATTGCTCAAACAACTGGAACTGAAATAAAAGCTTAGATAGTATTAAAATTTCATATTTTAATATCTATGTGGATATGTAGGAGTAAGGTGTTATATGTGTGTATTTATCAAATACATTAGCAAACATTAAACAATCAACTGAAATAATTGGGAAAATACACTGTGCAGGAATTTAGAAAGTCAAATTGCTCATGACAACGTACTGTAAGTGCTCTGTAATTGTAGCCATAATTTACAATTTGAAAACACCATAAGGTTCTGTGAACACTTGGAAAGTCTCCTTCTACAGTTAATATACAAAAGTGAAATAAACCAAAAGGATTAAAAACATTTCCAAAATCAAAGAACAAATCTGAAGGGCTCTCTGAATAGCAACCTGTTCCTCAAGGCTTAAAAATGGCATATTAATCAATTAATGAAAAAATTGTAATTAGAAATTAGGAAAAACTTCTGTTTTGGAGTAGGCCTATTTAAAAAAATATCTTATTTTAAAAATTTTTTATCTGACAGACTGTTTTCCTGATGTAGGTAGGTGTTTGTTACCCCTTGCCATGCAGTGCTGCACTGACGGTCAGAAGAGGACATGATCCTCCTAAGACTGCAGTTCATTAGAGACAGTTGGTTCTGCCCTTGTGCAACACGGGCAATCAAAACCTGGGTCTTCTGCCAAAGACAACAGTCAGGCTCTTTAAACACTTTGAGCCATCGTCTCTAAGCTCCAGGAGAGGAATCTTTTAATAATATAATCCAAATAATTAATTTGATAATTTAATGTATATTCATTTAAAATGTTTTCGATCTTTTTAAAAAAAGCTTTTAGAAGAAAAAAAATTCACTCGCAGATGTAAGAAAATATTTACCCAAGCCCACCTCTTAAAGGATATTGTTTTTCACTATCATTTGCATTTCTATATGCTTACAACTCATAAGACACTGAATGTAAAATAGACAAAATTTATGCTGCAAAAGCTCTCCCAAGAGGTAAGTTGTGGCTGACAATAACAGAAAATGATATTAGCCTCTTAGTCACTAAACAGTAAAAATTGGGAGGGCAGACGGCAGGTGTACTTGTGAGATTGACGGCCAGCTGGATCTAAACGATAGAAAGGTTCATACCAGCTAAGGCGAAAGGGAATCCTGTCAAAAGACAAAAAAAAATTTTAAAAAAATTTTTATTATTATTAATAAATTAAAAATAAAATAAAAAATTAAAAAACTGCCACACATATTCTCATGCTGGATTATTAAAATATTACCAATGAAAATAATAATGAACTATAATATAAAATTTTACCAATAATTTTGAAGAACTTGGGTTTTTCGTACTTGTTAGTGATGCGGTTGATGATAGTTTGTTTTGTAAAAAAGTGTTTTTAATTTTCTTTACTATGCTAAAATTCCCCCTGACATATGACCCTGCAGCCCTTTCACTATGTATTTTACAGAAATAAAGTCAGATATCCTTGAATGTCCGCATGCAATAGTCAGTCGTGGTTGTCAACTTGAATGGAAACAACTAAGATACATACTTCTGGGACAAGTCTTGTAAGTTATGTCCTAGAAGGAAATTGGATAGGGTAAGACTCAACCCCAGAGTAAAGCACTTTCCAATGGCGGCTCAGGTAAGGATGGGTACCACAGTAGAGAGTTATTTTTTTTTATTTTTCTTATCTATGTATGAATGATTACGTCTGACATGTTTCCTTGGTGCAACACGTGTCGTTGCAATGTCAAGGTGAAGAGGAAGAGAGGTGTTGGCCTTCCACTGGAATTGGAGTCAAGGGGTGGGACGGTTCTTAGCCGCCTGTGGGTGGCCTAGGATGACACCCAGGTCTCTGCAAGAGCAGTCGGTGCACTATCTAATGTTCTGATGAATTCTCTCCACCCCTGAATAGCTGTTATTTTCACCTATCCCCTTTGCCCTTGGTGTTGAGTGCAACTCTATTTTTGCTGCTGCTGCTCGCGGAGAGAGGGGGGTGAGAGAAGGAGAGAGAGAAAAAAAAAAAAAAAAAAAAAGGGGAGAGAGAGGAGAGAGAGAGACTCCATGGACCCTAGCGGAAGACCACATGGAGAGGGGGGCAGACTTGAGAGTGTCAGTGGAACAGTTCCATCCCTCAGGTGGGCATGAACTCTCTCAGTAACCATGTCAGTAAATCAACGATCACTGAAACCAGAGGCCGTGAATAACAATCTGGGAATGACCCGGTTTTAGAGGATTTAGTGGCCATGAATGGCGGTCTGGGAGTGACTGCCTCTGGAGGAGGAGGAAAGAGGGAGAGAGAGGTTAAAGACACAGAGTGGAGAGAAGAGTACGTTTAGGGGGAAAAGTACCTTGGACAAAGTCAGATCCTTGGTGGCACAGAGCCTGTACCTGGCAGTCAGTCTGTTAGGAGTCCATTAGCCATGCCCAACCCAAGGAGCCCAGATTCTCCACCCTCATCTGAGTAACGGCACCAGATGTTAGGTTCATACTGAGGGGAGACCCAGGCAAAACGTATACAGGACTCTGATAAAGATGACTCTGGATTTATTTGGGCATGGCAGCTGGCCTGCCTGACCCAGGATCAGGATGGCTCACACTAGAATGGCACCAAAGTAACAGCTTTAAACCCAGGGATACAAGGAAATGAGCATACAAGAAGTGGGTGTGAGGAAGTGGGAATTAAGAAGTAGGTGGGCCTGTGGCTGGTGTTAGAAAGGAGCATCTCAAAAGAAACTGGGATCTGTGGCTGATGTCAGAAGGAGCATCTGCTGAGAAACCAGGGCCTGTGTTTTGTCTCTGGTGAGGCATTAATTGCAGGACATTGCAGCAACCCTTTCTCAGATTGCACGGAATGCATCCAGGGTGACTTTTTCAGAACTCTGTTTCAGTTGGCTTTATGGAATCCCTGATTTAGGAAGGCTATGATCTTACAATAGTCAACTTCCAAATCAAGCTTACCTGTCACATGTGACTTATATAAACTGTTTTTAAGAAGACAATTATAACTAATTCTATACTAGCTCTAGATAAAAAATATTTCAAAAATTCAAAACCATCGTTACCAATTCTATGCATTTTATGAAGCCAACACTTCCTTGCATAACTATACACGAAAGAAAACATATAAACTCTGTTACAAGTAAGTTATACAAATAAATGCATCACCAAAAAATCTACAAAGTATTTTGATCAAAATCTATAAAATATAAATATGAAAAGTCTTAATTTTTCATGACCCAAATAAGGACTATCCATTAAAACGGTTGGTTAATATAAAGATATCTGACTGTGTTTTTCATCATATCAAGAGAGAAGAAAAGCAAAACAAATTATTTTGGCCGATGAAGGGGAAAATGACAAAAACTAACTTCCACTCATGATGCAAATCTTCAGCAGATTTGAACCATGAAATGGTTTAATTACTTCTGTAATTCCAAGTACAACAGAACTTTGAGATAAGGGATCTATGGCAAACCTACATTTACCTTCACAATTAGCTATTCAGAGGGTGGCCTCTATGAGAAAGTGAAGCAAGGAAAACAGGTCCCAGTGCCTCTGTTCAACCACATTCTCAGGAAGGAGAGGACACAGTCAAAATTACACTGCTGGGAATGGAAGATTTGGAAACTGTCCTAATTATCAGTAGCAGTATCATTATTATATTTAAAAGGTTAATTAAACTGTCAATATACATTGCTCAACAACTGGAACTTGAAATAAAAGCTTAGATAGTATTAAAATTTCATTTTAATATCTAGTGATATGTAGGAGTAAGGTTAATGTGTGTATATAAAACATTAGCTAAACATTAAACAATAACTGAAATAATTGGGAAAATACACTGTGTTCAGGAATTTAGAAAGTCAATATTGCTCATGACAATTTTACTGTAATTGCTCTGTAATTGTAGCATAATTACAATTGAAACACCATAAGGTTCTGTAGAAACTGAAAGTCTCCTTCTACAGTTAATATACAAAAGTGAAATAACCAAAAGGATAAAAACATTTCCAAAATCAAAGAACAAATCTGAAGGGCTCTCTGAATAGCAACCTGTTCTCAAGGCTAAAAATGGCATATTAATCAATTAATGAAAATTGTAATTAAGAAATATAGGAAAACTTCTGTTCTTGGGAGAGGCCTATTTAAAAATATTTAATTTTTAAAAATTTTTTATCTGCATGACTGTATTTCCTGGTATGTAGGTAGGTTGTACCCCTTGCCATGCAGTGCTCACTGAGGTCAGAAGAGGACATGGATCCCCTAAGACTGCAGTTAGGAACATTGGTTCTGCCTGTGCACACGGCATCAAAACCTGGGTCTTCTGCAAAGAACAGTCAGTGCTTTAAACACTGAGCCATCTCTCTAGCTCCAGGAGAGGCAATTTTTTAATATAATCAAAATAATAATTATAATTTATAATTATATTTCATTTAAAATGTTTGTCTTTTTTAAAAAGCTTTTAGAAAGAAAAAATCATCGCAGATTGTAAGAAAATATTTACCAAGCCCAACCTCTTAAAGGATATCTGTTTTTCACTATCATTTGCATTTCTATATGCTTACAACTCATAAGACACTGAATGTAAAATAGACAAAAATTTTTGCAAAAGCTTCCCCAGAGGTAAGATGTGGCTGACAAACAGAAAAGATATTTAGCCTCTTAGTCACTAAAACAGTAAAAATTGGGAGGCAGAGGCAGGTGTTATCTTGTGAGATTGAGGCCAGGCTGGTCTAAACGTGATTTCATACCAGGTAAGGGTAGAGGGAAACTCTGTGTTTCAAAATGACAAAAAAAAATTTATTTTTTTTATTAATTTAAATTAAAAAATAAAAATTAAAAAACTGCCACCTATTCCGTGGATTATTAAAATATTACCAATGAATAATAATAATGAATACTATAATATAAAATTTTACCAATAATTTTGAAGAACTTGGGTTTTTGTACCTTGTTAGTGATGATGATAGTTGTTTTGTAAAAGTGTTTATAATTTTCTTACTATGCTAAAATCCCCCTGAACATATGACCCTGCAGCCCTTTCACTATGTATTTTACAGAAATAAAGTCAGATATCCTTGAATGTCCGCATGCAATAGTCAGTCGTGGTTGTCAACTTGAATGGAAACAACTAAGATACATACTTCTGGACAAGTCTGTAATGTTATGTCCTAGAAGGAAATGGATAGGGTAAGACTCAACCCCCAGAGTGAGAAGCACTTTCCAATGGCGGCTCAGGTAAAGGAGGTCCAAAGTAATAGCTGTTATTTTTTTTTTATTTTTTTTCATATGTATGAATGTACTGTCTGCATGTAGTTGGTGCAACCCGTGTCGTGCAATGTTGCAGAGGTAGAAAGCAAGAGGTGTTGGATTCCCTGGAATTGGAGTCAAAGACGGTTCTTAGCCGCCTTGGGTGGCTAGGAATTGAACCCAGGGTCCTCTGCAAGAGCAGTCGGTGCTTCCTAATCTCGAGCCATCTCTCCAGCCCTGAATAGCTGTTATTTTCACCTATCCCCTTTGCCCTTGGTGTTGAGTGCAACTCTATTTTTGCTGCTGCTGCTGTGCTGCTGTGCTGCTCGTGCTGCTGCTGCTGGCTGCTGCCACCATCCTCCAGTGACACCTGGAATTTAGCTTCTGATTTCCATAGTGGACTGAAGATGTGTGGAACTCTGGGAATGCTCCAGTCCTGTGGTGCCTGTTTGGGACTGATCCAGCATCCAGCCTTGTTGACTGCAGCTACTGAGTTCTCAGCCTCTTCAGTGTGCAGTCATTGGGATACCAGTGCCAATATGTAAGTGTTCTTTTAATTTATAAATTTGTTCCTCTAGAGAACCCTAAAAATAATAGGTATGAGGACAGTTTCTTGGTGCTTGGAAGGAAAAATGGCCAGAATTCCAATTGCTTACTGATTCCGGGGCCATAGCCAATCGTTTGGCACTACTGTCAGGGACTTGGAACGAGTATGATTAGAAAATCAGTGAGGAAGATTTGAGGGAAAATCTAATTGATAGATTGCTCCAAATAAGCAAAGAATGTGAGGATACTTTTGTCTTGTGTTGTGGGATAAAATATTTCTTCTTTGAAATGGCTTTATCATCAGACAAGATGCAAACTACAAAGATGGAATCTGGTTTATTTAGAGGGGGGGGGCTAAGGGCAAAGCCAGCCTGCATCTAGGTTCCTGCAATGCTGGCCTTCTTGCTGTGCTTGAGAGAGCATGCACTTGAACCTGGGACTGCCACTGGGACCATCAGGCATATAAAAAGTCCACCATTTGGGGCTGGGGTCTCTCGCCATTTTGTCACTCATGGGCAGAGGACACAGATTCATGCCAGGACTATGGGTGGCCATGTTGGGAAAAGAGAACTGCTGCTTTGTCATGTAAGAGATGTTGTCTCCCTGCAAAGTGGAGCACAGTGCAGGATTGATGGTTGTTTGGGCTTGCAAAGAGGAGACTTCGCGCACTTCCTTAAGGAAAATATGACATCTTTTGGAAAAAAGTCCTTCAATTCAAGTGATCTCCATATTACTATATCTATATATCGATATATCTAGATCTATTAGATAGATAGTATTAGTATAGATATAGATATAGATAGATATAGATATGATAGTATCTAGTATAGATATATATTAGATATAGATATGCTATAATATAGATATTATATCTATATCTATATCTATCTATCTATATTTCTATAGATATATTCTATACTATATATATATATACTGAAGCAATACAACGTAGGAGAGAACAATAAGAAAAAAAGAACTGAAAAAAAAATCTGGAAAGACTGAGAAAAAGATGCAAGACATGTATTGCAGAAGAGTACAGGGACTCTGGTTGTGTGGGGGGGCATGGGAAGGGACAGTAACTCTAGTTCGATTGAGACTAGAAATGATGTAAGACTTATTGAAAAAGTTTTAATAACAATAAAAAAATAATTTTGTGGAAAAAAAAAAGACGTTGTCTCCAATTCACTTTGTAGGCAGTCTTATAAATTCTCTAGTCCTCCCCAAACTAAGCCTGGAAGCTGCTCATTGCTTTTCCTAGTAACTGGGGAACAAACAGCAGCAGCAGTGAGGTACGACACTACATTGGTGAGTACACTCCAGGAGGAAGATTCTCTGTGACAGGTGTAAACGCACAATGAAGGATGACCGGCAGAGGAGTTCAGCTATCTAGTACATAAAATGATCTGTTCTGTGGACATTTGACTTTTTCCCCTAATCAGCCCATAAACAAAATGGTCATAGTGGCAGACACAGAGGTTATAGATGAGCTCAGCAGTATGGACTTCCACTCATCAATGGGGAAAATTATTATGGCTGCTACTGAGTGCCAAATCTGCCAGCTTCAGAAACTAATACTAAGCCCTTGATATGGCTTCATGGCATACAGTCAGTGACCTGATTGACTCTCCTGGGCCATTTCTGTCATAGAAAGGGCAACATTTTGTCCTAATTGGAACGGATACTTATTCTGGCCATTGATTTGCCTTTTCTACATGTACATCCTCCTGTGAAAAATACCAACTGTGAACTTACAGAATGCCTCATCCACTATCCCTTATTCTACATAGAATTGGTTCCAACCAATGCTCTTATTTCATAGCCAAAAATGTACTGAAGTGGGTTTGTCTTCATGGAATTCGCTGGTCTAACCACTGGTGCAAGGCTTGCTTAGATTCTTTGAATCACTATTCATTATATGATACTGTTGCTGCTATAACCAGGATAATAGGATACAGTAATCAGGGGTGGAAGTGGCAAAAGTAAAACTAGTTATCACTTCTACTGACACACTATCAAATTTGAGCTTCCTGTTCCTACAAACTTACACTTTAGTGTCATAGAAGTTTTGCTTCCAGAGTGAGGGAACACACAACCAATATCCTATTGAATTGCAAAGTAAGACATCCTCCATCACTATTACAGGCTCTTAAAAAATGGGGCTCATTCTCTACAATGGAAGTCAAAGTGTTTTTGCAGCCTATCCTTTAGCATATCTCTTGACATTACCATGTTCTGGTTTAAGGTCATTGGAAAGTACAATATTGCAATCCAGGTAGGATAACAAATGACATAGACCTTCAGTAATGAAGAATGGGTCCACTCCAAAGGCAAAGAACAAGATCTGCTGAGGTATTTATTGAGGATGGAAGAAAACAGAATGGGTAGTAGAACAATAATATTATATCATCCAAGTTCACATAAGTAAAGAAATAAACATGATAATTGTCATGGGTATTTCTGCACTATTTTGTTAAAAATTGTATGTTTTCAGTAGTTTTATCACGTTAGACAGAGTTATGACACTTTTATTGTCTTCCTTTTAAAAATTAACATTACATAAAGAATTGAATTAGATGACAACTTGAACTGCAATTGCTACTTGAAGTTTTCAACTTAATTATAATTGTAATCAATGAAAAGATATTCCTTTGTGTAAGTCTGTAGGGCTATTTCCTAGCAGGATTAACTGAGGGAGAAAGATGCTCCCTCAGGATGAGAGGAATCATTCGGTGGTGGCTCAGATATAAGGTTCAAGGGAAAGCTGTCGCTTTCTGCCTGTGGCTGGTGAGTGGATCTGCCCTATTACTTCTGCTGCTGCTGCTGCTAGCTAGCTACTACTACTACTACTACTACTACTACTACTACTGTTGCTGCTGCTGCTGCTGCTGCTTTCTCTGGTCACCCTCCACAAATTTTGGCATCCAGCATTGTGATGCAGGTGGATGGGATCAAAATGATAGCTACCACTAGGCGTCCAGTCTTGTAATATTCTTCTAAATCTCTTTGTAAATCAGTGTTGAGTTTTTGATAACTACTGATACTGGGTTAATATCTCGGCTACTGAGTCTAACTTCTGTACACTATTCCACAGCATGCATGTCAAATGCCAGTTTTTCACCAAATTCCTAATATCTCAGTTAGCAATGATGTTCTGAACCTTGCACCCATTTCCCTGCAAGGTGGGGTGAAGAAAGGTTTGGGCTACTTCTGGACCATATCTTCTGAGCTTCCAGCATCTAGCCACAGGTTCTGTATATCTCCTGCAACAAATACTTAGTAGTTATGTCCTTGGATTCTGATAGCTCTCGGTTCCAGAAAGCTCTTGTCAGTTCTTGGCCTCAATAGATTTATTATATTTGCTAATATTGTACTTTTAAACTTCTCTCTCTCTCTCCTCTCCCCTTCCTTTACCAACCCCCTTATACACAGATTTTTATGTATGGAGTTTGAGCAATGTTTAACATGATTTAAACATATAGATTTCTTTTAAAAATTACCACATTGCACTGTTCATTCCTCTATTCAACTGTCTTATAATGTTTCAGAGTTGATCAACAATTCCAGACTTTTTTTCAGACTTTTATAGATATTTTTTTCTAATATTGCCTATCTGTTACATTTTTATTGATGTCCTTGATCGATTACAAATCTTTAATTCTGATAAAAATAAATCATTTTCTCTTTTGCATCATGAAGACTGTTTGCCAAATGTAAGTTCCACAGAAATTCTCATATGTTTGATTTTAATATTTCTAATGTAACATTCATAATTCACTCAGAGGACCTTATTTTTCTGTATGCCATTAAGTAAGTAATCTATTTAAATTTTTCCACTTGGTGAGACAGTACCATCTACTGACTTCCTTTCATTTCTTTTTCCCTTCCATTTATTAAATATAAAGTACTTATATGTGAATTGATCTGTCTAAAATCTTTATTCAGCTAAGGAGGAACATTTATATCCCTAAGCACCCTGAGAAAATATAAAATGTCATAGAAAATTACTCAAAAGTACTGAGATGATAGATCTTTACATGTTTTTTTTTTTTTAGTAAATTTATATTTTGTATTTTTTGAGTGTGTATGTACTTGTGCATATGCGTCAATTTAAACGTTCTGGAATTCGGAGGTCGAGGGTGTCCGCTGGACTCTGAACTGAGTCAGATCTTTACATGTTTTATACCTACCTATAACTACATATGTAGATGAACATTTTTAAAATTTAGGTAGATATTTAAACATATTTTATTATTATTTAATTCCAGAAGACACTGTATGTTTACGTTGAACATGAATCAGTTAGATTGAAGATGTCTCTGGCCTTCTACCAGTAAAAGAAGCCAATGCTCTTATAAAATAACCCAAATACCTTTCCTAAACTTCCTTTCCACTCCACACTAAGTTTCTATGATGGTAGGCAATATGTTTGCACAGTGAAGGCAGAAACCTGTCATATACAAACCCTTAAAATGCTAGTGTTAAATTTCATTTTTTTTTATTTATTAGCTACCTAACCATTGGTCTAGATTGTTCTTCTCTCTCTCTTCTCCTCTCTCTCTCTTTCTCTCTCTCTTCTCCTCTTCCCCCCTCTTTCTCCCCTTGATTCTTTTACAAAAACTTTCTGGTTTGCTATACCATATAGTACATGTCACATAGTCACATTCTTCATTGTAAGATGACCTTATTGTTTGCTGGTATTATCTGCTTCATTATAGTAAAGTGCACTACCATGTGGCCAAAAAAAAAAAAAAAAAAAAAAAAAAAAAACCATCAGCCATTTGCTTAATGAGGTCCACATTGCAAGAAATTTAGAATGTACTTGATGCATCTGGGAAACAGCAATATATTGTGTATATAATACCTGGATGGATGGCGATTGCACTCCCGATTTGGATAACTCAATATGCCCTTGAGCAGTTTTGCCGCTAAGTAACGGAGGAGGATGGTAGGGACCTGGGAAAAGGATGGAAAGCTTGACGACAGTGGGCTCGAAAAAGAAATAGGCCTGGGCTAGCCCTACAAAGGAAGGACAAGGGACGGGGGGGTGTAGCTACATGTACACTTAAATAAAGTCCACAAGGACGGACACGCAGGTCGACCTGTGGAGACGTGGTGACTTGGGGTCTGAAGGTGAATTGGCTAGAGAGCAGGCAGGGCCCTGAGAGCCAAACAGTAAGAATGGACAGAGGCGGAACAGTAGACGATGTACGGAGGCATAGTCATCCGAGTGGCGGGGGCTTGAGGAACCAGAACGGCGAGAGACACATTACACAGAGGAAAAAGACAAAGACGGAGAGTAGGGGGAGTTGCAGTAGAGAGGTCAAACGATATGTGATGGAAGAGGTAATATCAAACCGATGGATAGCAAGAATGGGATTGGAGATATCAACTAAAAAGGAGTAATGCAAATATATAGATTTATATCTAATGATTTATAATATAAAATATATAAAAATTATATTATAAAATATATAAATTTTATATATATTATATATATATATTATAATTAGCTTGCTGTGAAACTAGTAGCAACAACTTGAAGCACACCTCTGAAGCCAGGAATTAGTAGTTGCTCAGTCCTTGAAGCCAGGTATCTCAGCAACTGGGTCATCCCATGGTGGCTGCCTCACACTGGGGAGACTCAGCACTTGGTAGCGCCATAGTGCTGGGTGCCTAAGTAATCCCAATCTGGTAGCAAAATTGGGACAGTTTCTGAAGAACCATTGGCCCTTAGTTAACAGTGGAAACCTGGAAATGCTGGTGTCAGTGAAGGAATCAGTTGCGCATATGTACCAGCAAACAAGACTAGAACAACTCAGGGTGAGAAGGAAGGCCCCACTTGTTAAAGGCCAAAAGGCAATAATAATAATAATAAAAATAATTAATAATAATAATAACAACAACAACACCTTCATCTGCCATGGACCTTTTATACTGGGCTGCTTACCAGAAGTTGGTTGCACACATTTGATGTGGGTCTTTCTACATTTCGAAGAATTCAGACAATTGCTCTAGTGAGGGTCCCTACTCAGTGGATTCTAATCTATGGCAAGTTGACATTAAAGCCAAACATGACACCTCAGGAGGCTTTATCTAATTCAAATACATTTGAGGTTTCACTTTTTTTTTTTTTAGCCCAGCTGGCCTGCAACTCACTATGTAGACCACAGAGGCCTTGGACTCACAGAGAACCACCTGCTTCTGCCTCCCATGTCGGGATTAAAGTCCTGTGCACACCACACTGTTTTTATTTGTTTGTTTGTTTTAAAAATATCTTTATTGAGGTTTTGCATATTTCACATAATAGATTCTTATCAAATTTAGACCCCCTCCTTCATCTGTGCCCACCATAGACCCCCCACACTGGATTTAAGCGCACATTCTGTCATACTGTTAATCCTATCAGGTCAAACATTTGTACATAGATGTCCCTTGCCCAACTCATCCATTGAGTCTAGTCAGCCTGTCTAGAGTAACTCCTTAAAGAAGATCTACTATCCCTCACCCAGCTGTAATCGGCTGCCAATAGTTATTTGCCTAGGTTTGGGCCAGCTGTCCATTTCCCTTGTTTTATGTGTGGGTTTTGGCTGATTGAGTCAGTATGGGGCTTATGTGTGCTATCACCATTATTGCAATTTCACATTAGTAAGTTCCCCAGTTGCCTGAAAACCTGTTTCTTTGTTCATGCACTGAACCTTTGGTCTTAACAATCTTTCCCTCCCCTCTTCTGCAATGGCCCCTGTTGGTTTAATATAGGAGTTTACTGGCAGACCCCACTCTACAGTTTCTTGTTCTCTAAAACTTAGGCACGTTATAGCCTTCTGTGTGCATGGACACTGTTTGTATGAGGAAATTCCACTGGTGAGAGCGTTGAAGGATGCATTAATATTCTCTCTATCCCTATTCTGCTATGTTCCATGAGCATACGGTGGAGAGTTCACTTGTGATGTGTCACTTGGGGATGGCCATCTCTCATATATTATTCTCTCTGTGTGCGACCAGTTTGTGGAACTCTTGTATTCAATCTGTTGCAAAAAAGAAAGCTTCTTCGATGATTGGTGTGTTTACTGTCAAGTAAATATAAGGATTTATTACTCTTACATATATAATACCTATATACTATATATTATATATATATATATATATATGGGTTGTTTTAGCATACAGTAATCAATTTCATTTGCCTAGAAATCTGACAGAAATAGGGTTCCCTCTAGTACCTATGACCTGTGTAGTCATAGTATTTGACTATATTTATAATGCCAACCATGAATTCCATCCCACTGAGAGAGCTTTAAGTTCAAATAGCTGCTAGGAGTATCCCTGATAAAAGTGCCACTACTGCACCAATGGAGCATAATTTACTGTGTCAGCCACTGTGATTATTAGGGTTTGGAGGCTGGGGTTGGACCGTTGATTGATTTCTCCCTCAAAGCTTTTCACAGCAGCTTCCTCAAGATCTATGAAAGTTAATCTTTAGGGTGAAGGGTTCTAATTTAGTTTCAGCATCATTTTGACAAGTTCTGTGACCAAAGTGTGCCCTGTCTTCAACAGTAAGGGTCTTTACCTTCAAGTTCTGGGAGGATGGTAATCAAGGGCTGTGTTAATTAGGGAGTACTAGTAGACTACCTGACCAACAACTTGAAGAGGGTTTTTCCTGCCTGGCACTCTATTTGAGTCTTCTATTTTGTTCAATTTATCTACATATATATTTTGTGCCAATATGCTGTGTTTATCAATATAGCTCTATTACACTGTTTGATATATGGTATGGTGATCCCCCAGCATTGCTCCTTTTGGCCAAGACTGATCTGGGTATCCAGGGACTTTTTGATTCCAATGAATTATAGATTTTTTTCTCACTCTGTGAGGAATGCATGCATGTAAATTTTGATTTGAATTGCCTTGAATCTATACATTGTTTTTGTTAATTTTAATTGTCATTCCAAATATTAATTCTAACAAACCATGAGCCTGGTATATTCCATGATCTGCTGGTGGATTCCTCTATATCTTTCATTATACAAGTTTTAACATTTTCATTGTACAAAATTATTAAGGTATTTACTTTGGTTTATTCCTAGATTTATTTTTGGAGGTAACTGTGAATCCAGAGGTCTTCCATATGCTTTTTCTCCAATTAATTGTTATTGGTATATAGAAAGGCTACTGACTTTCTTATGTTCTATTTTATGTGTATGAGTGCATTGCTGCATGTGTGTAAGTGTGCCCCTGTTGTGCAATGGTCGTCAGCCACCATGTGGGTGCTGGGAGTTAAAACTGGGGGGTTCTCTGCAAAAGCCGCAGTGCTTTTTTTTTTTTTTTAAAACTGATGTTCTTTTTTAATTTTTTTTTTTAAATTAAGTAATTGGTGCTAACCATCCACAGATAGGGATCAATCTTATTGTTTGTTTTCTGGGACTGTTACTTCACTCAATGATATCTTCTCAAGCTCAGATTCATTTAACTGCAAAGTCCTGGTGTCATCTTTCTTTACTGCTGCATAGAACTCCATTTGAAGATGTTACCACATTTTCTCTATTCCACTTCGTCGTTGAGGGGCACTTGGGTTGGTTTCAGCTCTTGCCTTATTGTGAAAGAGAGCTGAAATAAACATGGATGGGCATGTATCTCTGCGGTAGGTGAGTCTTGTGGGTACATGCCCAGGAGTGGTGTGGCTGGGGCAGGTGGCAAGTTCATTCCAAGTCTTCCAAGGGTTCTTACACTGCTTTCCATAGTGGGCTGTACCAAGTTTACATTCCCACCAGCCAGTGGATGAGTATTTCCCTTTCCCCCCAAAACCTCCCGCACTTGGTATCATTTGTTTCTGGATCCTAGCCAGTCTTATTGGAGTAAGATGATATCTTAAGTCGTTTTGATTTGCATTTTCTTAATGATTAATGATGTTTGAACACTTCTTAAGATGTTTCTTACCTCTTCTAATTCCTCACTTGTGAAGTCTCTGTTAATCAACTCTTTGCTCCATCTATTGAGTGGGTCCATTTGTTTTCTTTCTTCTTTGTTTTTGAGTATTTATATATTCTGGAATCAATGCTTGTCAGATGTTTCTGCAGTGAAGGTTTCTCCTTTATCTGGGATTTTTCTCACTCCTTGATTGTTTCTTTTGAGTATAGAAGCTTTTGAGTTTAATGAGGGTCCATTTGTCAGTTGTCAACCTTAATCTCTTGCAGCTGCTGTCTGATTTAGGAGTCTTTTCCTCTGCCTATGTCTTGTAGGCTGCTGCCAACTTTTTTCTTCTGTTGCTTAGAGTTTGGGGTTTCATGTTGGGTCTTTAATCCATCTGAGTTGACTTTTGTACAGGGTGAGAGGTAGGGGTTATTTCATTCTTCTACAAGTGTGATCCAGTTTTGCCAACACCACCTTTCTGAGATGCTGTCTTTTTCATTTGTTCTTCTCTGGCCCTGTCCCTATGAAATGGCTGGAAATTGTATGTGCTCCGTTTGGACTTCGTTTGTTTCTTGGTAGTTTCTATGCCCTCAGTCCATCGCTGGTAATTGGTCAGTCTAGGTCTCGTTGACCTTCTGGTCTCTCAGCTACCAGAGCGAGGTTACCCTGACTCTCACCCTGCTAGTATGAGTCTATGTCTAAGCTTCGTGAACTTTACCGTAGGCTAGATGATCTCCACCACCCATGTATTGACGCTCATTCTCTGACACTCAGGTCAAGCCATTGTTTCGGTTATTGGGGTCTTTTGTTTTTCTAAATGAAATTTAAGGGACTTTTTCCAACGCCTCTTTAATGATGAAACTGCTTGGGGATTTAATTGGAATTGTGTTAACACTACACAAGTTTGTGTGGAATTGGACATTTTATTATAGCAGCCAGTGCTCTCTAGCACTGAGCAGCTCTCCAGCGCCTTAAGGCTATTGATTTTTGAAAGGTGATTTTTGCTAAACTTGCCATCGGGACAATAAAATTCATTCTAAAGTTTCTGCGGCATTTTGATGTTGGATAGCATTCTTGCATTAAGGGACAAACTGACCTTTGTTTTCTAAATAGTACACCTTTAATTTCTCTTCTTCCTTATTGCCCTAATCAAGAGTTTTCAAGCACTATATTGCAAAGGAGTGCGCGTTAGTAGACCAGCATTTTTGGTTCTTGATTTTACTTGTGAAACTTCCAGATTGTTTTTCACTTACAACATTAACTATTACTCTTGGTTCTGTTGTGTATACCTTAATTATGTTTGGGCCTGTTTCCCTCCATACCAATTACCTTCTAGGACTTTCTAACATGATGCATGCTGGATATGGCAAAGGGCTTTTCTTCCTCTTTGAGATGATCCTATGATTTCTTTTTTCATTAAGCCTCATGTTATATGATTTATATACATTTATGGACAGAGCATATTGAACATCCTGCTCGATCCGGAATAAGCCACTTGATCATGGTGGTTGACCTTTTAGTTTTTTGTGGTTGACCTTTTTGTCTGTATGGGGCTTGGAGGATTTTGTTGAGAATCTTCATATATGTTCATTAAGGATATGGGGTCTAGTGATGACATTTTATAAAAGTTGTAACTATATTATACATTTTTAAAAAGTCAACAGTACTTCATACACATGCATACACATATTTACACAGACACACACAAACACACATACACACTCACACATGAGATTATCTTAGTGTTTTTCCACATACACTGCTGCTAAACATGATAAGGGCTTTCACTTGAGAGCATTTTCAAATATGTAGTAAGTATCCCTAACTGTTTTTCAAACTCAGCAACTGATGGAAGATGGAATTATAAATCCCATTCAAACTCAAGTCTGACCATAAACAAAAGTTACACAGCGATCAAAACACGCCAATGATTAAAAAATTTAAGTACAGGAAAGTCCCTTAAATGACAGGGTAAAGAATATGGTGACAAGATTTAGACTTACTAAGCCAAGAAGACTCTTTAAAAATTGACAATATTAAAACCATGAATGGCGGTCTGGGAGTGACTGCCTCTGGAGGAGGAGGAAAGAGGGAGAGAGAGGTAAAGACACAGAGTGGAGAGAAGAGTAAGTTAAGGGGGAAAAAGTACCTCTGGACAAAGTCAGATCCTTGGTGGCACAGAGCCTGTACCTGGCAGTCAGTCTGTTAGGAGTCCATCAGCCATGCCCAACCCAAGGAGCCCAGATTCTCCACCCTCATCTGAGTAACGGCACCAGATGTTAGGTTCATACTGAGGGGAGACCCAGCACAAAACGTATACAGGACTCTGATAAAGATGACTCTGGATTTATTTGGGGCATGGCAGCTGGCCTGCCTGACCCAGGATCAGGATGGCTCACACTAGAATGGCACCAAAGTAGCAGCTTTAAACCCAGGGATACAAGGAAATGAGCATACAAGGAAGTGGGTGTGAGGAAGTGGGAATTAAGAAGTAGGTGGGCCTGTGGCTGGTGTTAGAAGGAGCATCTCAAAAGAAACTGGGATCTGTGGCTGATGTCAGAAGGAGCATCTGCTGAGAAGTCAGGGCCTGTGTTCTTGTCTCTGGTGAGACATAATTGCAGGACATTGCAGCAACCCTTTCTCAGATTGCAGGAATGCAATCCAGGGTGACTTTTTCAGAACTCTGTTTCAGTTGGCTTTATGGAATCCCTGATTTAGGAAGGCTATGATCTTACAATAGTCAACTTCCAAATCAAGCTTACCTGTCACATGTGACTTATATAAACTGTTTAAAGAAGAAATTATAAACTAATTCTATACTAGCTCTAGATAAAAAATATTTTCAAAAATTCAAAACACGTTACCAATTCTAATGCATTTTATGAAGCCAACATTACCTTGCTATAAAACTATACACAGAAAGAACATATAACTCTGTTACAAGTAAGTATACAAAATAATGTAATCACCAAAAAAATCTATCAAAGTATTTTGATCAAAATCTATCAAAATATTAATATGAAAAGTCTAATTTTTCATGACAAAATAAGGACTATCCATTAAAACAAAGGTTGGTTAAATATAAAGATATCTGACTGTGTTTTTCATCATATCAAGAGAGAAGAAAAGCAAAACAAATTATTTTGGCAGATGAAGGGGAAAATGACAAAAACTAACTTCCACTCATGATGCAAATCTTCAGCAGATTTGAACCATGAAATGGTTTAATTACTTCTGTAATTCCAAGTACAACAGAACTTTGAGATAAGGGATCTATGGCAAACCTACATTTACCTTCACAATTAGCTATTCAGAGGGTGACCTCTATGAGAAAGTGAAGCAAGGAAAACAGGTCCCAGTGCCTCTGTTCAACACAGTTCTCAGGAAGGAGAGGACACAGTCAAAATTACACTGCTGGGAATGGAAGATTTGGAAACTGTCCTAATTCATAGACAGTATCATTATTTATATTTAAAAGGTTAATTAAACTGTCAATATACATTGCTCAACAACTGGAACTTGAAATAAAAGCTTAGATAGTATTAAAATTTCATTTTAATATCTAGTGATATGTAGGAGTAAGGTTAATGTGTGTATATAAAACATTAGCTAAACATTAAACAATAACTGAAATAATTGGGAAAATACACTGTGTTCAGGAATTTAGAAAGTCAATATTGCTCATGACAATTTTACTGTAATTGCTCTGTAATTGTAGCATAATTACAATTGAAACACCATAAGGTTCTGTAGAAACTGAAAGTCTCCTTCTACAGTTAATATACAAAAGTGAAATAACCAAAAGGATAAAAACATTTCCAAAATCAAAGAACAAATCTGAAGGGCTCTCTGAATAGCAACCTGTTCTCAAGGCTAAAAATGGCATATTAATCAATTAATGAAAATTGTAATTAAGAAATATAGGAAAACTTCTGTTCTTGGGAGAGGCTATTTTAAAAATATTTAATTTTAAAAAATTTTTATCTGCATGACTGTATTTCCTGGATGTAGGTAGGTGTACCCATGCCATGCAGTGCTCACTGAGGTCAGAAGAGGACATTGGATCCCCTAAGACTGCAGTTATGAACAGTTGGTATCTGCCCTGTGCACACTGGGAATCAAACCTGGGTCTTCTGCAAAGAACAGTCAGTGCTCTTAAACACTGAGCCATCTCTCTAGCTCCAGGAGAGGCAATTTTTAATATCAATAACCAAATAATTATATATATTTATAATTATATTTCATTTAAAATGTTGAGTGCTTTTTTAAAAAGCTTTTAGAAAGAAAAAATTCATCGCAGATTGTAAGAAAATATTTACCAAGCCCAACCTCTTAAAGGATATCTGTTTTTCACTATCATTTGCATTTCTATATGCTTACAACTCATAAGACACTGAATGTAAAATAGACAAAAATTTTTGCAAAAGCTTCCCCAGAGGTAAGATGTGGCTGACAAATAAACAGAAAAGATATTTAGCCTCTTAGTCACTAAAACAGTAAAAATTGGGAGGCAGAGGCAGGTGTATCTCTGTGAGATTGAGGCCAGGCTGGTCTAAACAGTGAGTTCATACCAGGTAAGGGTAGAGGGAAACTCTGTTTCAAAATGACAAAAAAATCATTAATTAATTTATTAATTAAATTAAAAAATAAAAATTAAAAAACTGCAACATATTCACTGGATTATTAAAATATTACCAATGATAATAATAATGAAACTATAATATAAAATTTTACCAATAATTTTGAAGAACTTGGGTTTTTGTACCTTGTTAGTGATGATGATAGTTGTTTTGTAAAAGTGTTTATAATTTTCTTACTATGCTAAAATCCCCCTGACATATGACCCTGCAGCCCTTTCACTATGTATTTTACAGAAATAAAGTCAGATATCCTTGAATGTCCGCATGCAATAGTCAGTCGTGGTTGTCAACTTGAATGGAAACAACTAAGATACATACTTCTGGACAAGTCTGTAATGTTATGTCCTAGAAGGAAATGGATAGGGTAAGACTCAACCCCCAGAGTGAGAAGCACTTTCCAATGGCGGCTCAGGTAAAGGAGGTCCAAAGAATAGCTGTTATTTTTTTTTTATTTTTTTTATATGTATGAATGTACTGTCTGCATGTAGGTTGGTGCACCTGTGTCGTGCAATGTTGCAGAGGTCAGAAGAGGGTGTTGGATTCCCCTGGAATTGGAGTCAAAGACGGTTCTTAGCCGCCTTGTGGGTGCTAGGAATTGAACCCAGGTCCTCTGCAAGAGCAGTCGGTGCTCCTAATCGCTGAGCCATCTCTCCAGCCCTGAATAGCTGTTATTTTCACCTATCCCCTTTGCCCTTGGTGTTGAGTGCAACTCTATTTTTGCTGCTGCTGCTGCTGCTGTTGCTGCTGCTGCTGCTGCTGCTGCTGCTGGCTGCTGCCACCATCCTCCAGTGACACCTGGAATTTAGCTTCTGATTTCCATAGTGGACTGAAGATGTGTGGAACTCTGGGAATGCTCCAGTCCTGTGGTGCCTGTTTGGGACTGATCCAGCATCCAGCCTTGTTGACTGCAGCTACTGAGTTCTCAGCCTCTTCAGTGTGCAGTCATTGTTGGGATACCAGTGCCAATATAGTAAGTGTTCTTTTAATTTATAATTGTGTTCCTCTAGAGAACCCTAAAAATAATAGGTATGAGGACAGTTTCTTGGTGCTTGGAAGGAAAAATGGCCAGAATTCCAATTGCTTACTGATTCCGGGGCCATAGCCAATCGTTTGGCACTACTGTCAGGGACTTGGAACGAGTATGATTAGAAAATCAGTGAGGAAGATTTGAGGGAAAATCTAATTGATAGATTGCTCCAAATAAGCAAAGAATGTGAGGATACTTTTGTCTTGTGTTGTGGGATAAAATATTTCTTCTTTGAAATGGCTTTATCATCAGACAAGATGCAAAACTACAAAGATGGAATCTGGTTTATTTAGAGGGAAGGGCTAAGGGCAAAGCCCAGCCTGCATCTAGGTTCCTGCAATGCTGGCCTTCTTGCTGTGCTTGAGAGAGCATGCACCTGGAACTCTGGGATGCCACTGGGACCATCAGGCATATAAAAAGTCCACCATTTGGGGCTGGAGTCTCTCGCCATTTTGTCATCATGGACCAAGGACACAGCATTCATGCCAGGACTATGGGTGGCCATGTTGGGAAAGGAGAATTGCTGCTTGTCATGTAAGAGATGTTGTCTCCCTGCAAAGTGGAGCACAAGTGCAGGATTGATGGTTGTTTGGGCTTGCCAAAGAGGAGACTTCGAGCACTTCCTTAAGGAAAATATGACATCTTTTAGGAAAAAAGTCCTCCAATTCAAGTGATATATATATCACTATATATATATATATATATAGATATATATATATAGATATAGATAGAGAGATAGATAGATAGATAGATAGATATAGATATAGATAGATATAGATAGATCTCGATATATATCAATATATTTATATCTATATCTTATCTTAATCTGTATATCTATTATATCTATATCTATATATCTATATATTCTATATATATATATATATACTGAAGCAATACAAGTAGGAGAGAACAATAAGAAAAAAAGAACTGAAAAAAAAATCTGGAAAGACTGAGAAAAAGATGCAAGACATGTATTGCAGAGTACAGGGACTCGGGTGGTGTGGGGGGCATGGAAAGGGAAGTAACTCTAGATTCGATTGAGAAATGATGTAAGACTTATTGAAAAAGTTTAATAACAATAAAAAAATAATTTTGTGGAAAAAAAGAGACGTTGTCTCCAATTCACTTTGTAGGCAGTCTTTATAAATTCTCTAGTCCTTCCCCCAAACTAAGCCTGGAAACTGTGCTCATTGCTTTTCCTAGTAACTGGGGAACAAACAGCAGCAGCAGTGAGGTACGACACTACATTGGTGAGTACACTCCAGGAGGAAGATTCTCTGTGACAGGTGTAAACGCACAATGAAGGATGACCGGCAGAGGAGTTCAGCTATCTAGTACATAAAATGATCTGTTCTGTGGACATTTGACTTTTTCCCCTAATCAGCCCATAAACAAAATGGTCATAGTGGCAGACACAGAGGTTATAGATGAGCTCAGCAGTATGGACTTCCACTCATCAATGGGAAAATTATTATGGCTGCTACTGAGTGCCAAATCTGCCAGCTTCAGAAACTAATACTAAGCCCTTGATATGGCTTCATGGCATACAGTCAGTGACCTGATTGACTCTCCTGGGCCATTTCTGTCATAGAAAGGGCAACATTTTGTCCTAATTGGAACGGATACTTATTCTGGCCATTGATTTGCCTTTTCTACATGTAATCCTCCTGTGAAAAATACCAACTGTGAACTTACAGAATGCCTCATCCACTATCCCTTATTCTACATAGAATTGGTTCCAACCAATGCTCTTATTTCATAGCCAAAAATGTACTGAAGTGGGTTTGTCTTCATGGAATTCGCTGGTCTAACCACTGGTGCAAGGCTTGCTTAGATTCTTTGAATCACTATTCATTATATGATACTGTTGCTGCTATAACCAGGATAATAGGATACAGTAATCAGGGGTGGAAGTGGCAAAAGTAAAACTAGTTATCACTTCTACTGACACACTATCAAATTTGAACTTCCTGTTCCTACAAACTTACACTTTAGTGTCATAGAAGTTTTGCTTCCAGAGTGAGGGAACACACAACCAATATCCTATTGAATTGCAAAGTAAGACATCCTCCATCACTATTACAGGCTCTTAAAAAATGGGGCTCATTCTCTACAATGGAAGTCAAAGTGTTTTTGCAGCCTATCCTTTAGCATATCTCTTGACATTACCATGTTCTGGTTTAAGGTCATTGGAAAGTACAATATTGCAATCCAGGTAGGATAACAAATGACATAGACCTTCAGTAATGAAGAATGGGTCACTCCAAAGGCAAAGAACAAGATCTGCTGAGGTATTTATTGAGGATGGAAGAAATACAGAATGGGTAGTAGAAAAATAATATTATATCATCCAAGTTCACATAAGTAAAGAAATAAACATGATAATTGTCATGGGTATTTCTGCACTATTTTGTTAAAAATTGTATGTTTTCAGTAGTTTATCACGTTAGACAGAGTTATGACACTTTTATTGTCTTCTTTTAAAAATTAAACATTACATAAAGAATTGAATTAGATGACAACTTGAACTGCAATTGCTACTTGAAGTTTTCAACTTAATTATAATTGTAATCAATGAAAAGATATTCCTTTGTGTAAGTCTGTAGGGCTATTTCCTAGCAGGATTAACTGAGGGAGAAAGATGCTCCCTCAGGATGAGAGGAATCATTCGGTGGTGGCTCAGATATAAGGTTCAAGGGAAAGCTGTCGCTTTCTGCCTGTGGCTGGTGAGTGGATCTGCCCTATTACTTCTGCTGCTGCTGCTGCTGCTACTACTACTACTACTACTACTACTACTACTACTACTACTACTGTTGCTGCTGCTGCTGCTGCTGCTTCTCTGGTCACCCTCCACAAATTTTGGCATCCAGCATTGTGATGCAGGTGGATGGGATCAAAATGATAGCTACCACTAGGCGTCCAGTCTTGTAATATTCTTCTAAATCTCTTTGTAAATCAGTGTTGAGTTTTTGATAACTACTGATACTGGGTTAATATCTCGGCTACTGAGTCTAACTTCTGTACACTATTCCACAGCATGCATGTCAAATGCCAGTTTTTCACCAAATTCCTAATATCTCAGTTAGCAATGATGTTCTGAACCTTGCACCCATTTCCCTGCAAGGTGGGGTGAAGAAAGGTTTGGGCTACTTCTGGACCATATCTTCTGAGCTTCCAGCATCTAGCCACAGGTTCTGTATATCTCCTGCAACAAATACTTAGTAGTTATGTCCTTGGATTCTGATAGCTCTCGGTTCCCAGAAGCTCTTGTCAGTTCTTGGCCTCAATTAGATTTATATATTTTGCTAAATTGTTACTTTTAAATCTCTCTCTCTCTCTCTCCTCTCTCTTTCTCATTACCAACCCCCATATACACAGATTTCTTATGTATGGAGTTTGAGCAATGCTTAACATGATTATAAACAATATAGATTTCTTTTAAAAATTACCACATTGCACTGTTCATTCCTCTATTCAACTGTCTTATAATGTTTCAAGAGTTGATCATAAATTCCAGACTTTTTTTCAGATTTTATAGATATTTTTTTCTAATATGCAATATCTGTTACATTTTTATTGATGTCCTTGATCGATTACAAATCTTTAATTCTGATAAAAATAAATCATTTTCTCATTTTGCATCATGAAGACTGTTTGCCAAATGTAAGTTCCACAGAAATTCTCATATGTTTGATTTTAATATTTCTAATGTAACATTCATAATTCACTCAGAGGACCTTATTTTTCTGTATGCCATTAAGTAAGTAATCTATTTAAATTTTTCCACTTGGTGAGACAGTACCATCTACTGACTTCCTTTCTCATTTCTTTTTCCATTCCATTTATTAAATATAAAGTACTTATATGTGAATTGATCTGTCTAAAATCTTTATTCAGCTAAGGAGGAACATTTATATCCCTAAGCACCCTGAGAAAATATAAAATGTCATAGAAAATTCTCAAAAGTACTGGGATAATCTTTTTATATAGCCTTCCTATTATGAGTTGCTATTGAGATCTTTACATGTTTATACCTACCTATAACTACATATGTAGATGAAATTTTTAAAATTTAGGTAGAATTATATACATATTTTATTATTATTTAATTCCAGAAGAACTGTATGTTTACGTTGAACATGAATCAGTTAGATTGAAGATGTCTCTGGCCTTCTACCAGTAAAAGAAGCCAATGCTCTTATAAAATAACCCAAATACCTTTCCTAAACTTCCTTTCCACTCCACACTAAGTTTCTATGATGGTAGGCAATATGTTTGCACAGTGAAGGCAGAAACCTGTCATATACAAACCCTTAAAATGCTAGTGTTAAATTTCATTTTTATTATTAGCTACTAACCATTGGTCTAGATTTTCATTCTCTCTCTCTCTCTCTCTCTCTCTCTCTCTCTCTCTCTCTCTCTTTCTCTTCCCCCCTCTTTCTCCCCTTGATTCTTTTACAAAAACTTTCTGGTTTGCTATACCATATAGTACATGTCACATAGTCACATTCTTCATTGTAAGATGACCTTATTGTTTGCTGGTATTATCTGCTTCATTATAGTAAAGTGCACTACCATGTGGCCAAAAAAAAAAAAACAAAAACAAAAACAAAACAACCATCAGCCATTTGCTTAATGGGAATCCACATTCAAGAAATTTTAGAATGTACTTGATGCATCCTGGAACAGAATATATTGTGTATATAATACTGGATGGATGGCATGCACTCAATTTGGATAACTCAATATGCCCTTTATCAGTTTTGCTATAATTTAACGGATTAGGATTGTATTTACCTGTAAATAGTATGAAATCTTACTACAGTGGCTCGAAAAAGAAAAGTCCTTGGCTATCCTCTACAAAAGGAAGACAAGGGAGTGTTTAGCTACATTACACTTAAATAAAGTCACAAATGACTTACACTCATTTTCTACCTTTTAGACTTTGACTTTTTTTTTCTGAATTTTAATAGGATAAATGAAGCAGCTCCAGTGCCCTTAGCATCCAAATCAGAAAGAATGTACATAGGCTGAAAGATATTTACCTCATGTATTAGTCAGTTTCTTTAGAGGAACAGAACGTCTAGAATACACACACACATATGAAATAAAATATATATATTTTTATTTATATATATATATGTAAATTTATATATAAATATAAATATATATATAATTTATTTATATATAAATATAAATTTATATATTTATATATAAATATATATATTTATATATATAAATATATATAAAAATTTATATATAAATATATATAAATTTATATATATATTATATATATATAATTTATCAATCAGCTTGCTGTGAAATAGTAGCAACAACTTGAAGCACACCTCTGAAGCCAGGAATTAGTAGTTGCTCAGTCCTTGAAGCCAGGTATCTCAGCAACTGGGTCATCCCATGGTGGCTGCCTCACACTGGGGAGACTCAGCACTTGGTAGCGCCATAGTGCTGGGTGCCTAAGTAATCCCAATCTGGTAGCAAAATTGGGACAGTTTCTGAAGAACCATTGGCCCTTAGTTAACAGTGGAAACCTGGAAATGCTGGTGTCAGTGAAGGAATCAGTGGCAGTACCAGCAACAAGATAGACCAACTCAGGAGTGAGAAGGAAGGCCACACTTGTTAAAGGCAAAAGGCAAATAATAATAATAATAATAATAATAATAATAATAATAATAACAACAACAACAACACCTTCATTCTGCCATGACTCTTTTTACCTGGGCTGCTACCAGAAGTTGGTGCACACATTTGATGTGGGTCTTTCTACATTTCGAAGAATTCAGACAATTGCTCTAGTGAGGGTCCCTACTCAGTGGATTCTAATCTATGGCAAGTTGACATTAAAGCCAAACATGACACCTCAGGAGGCTTTATCTAATTCAAATACATTTGAGGATTTCACTTTTATTTTCTTTTTTAGCCCAGCTGGCCTGCAACTCACTATGTAGACCAAGAGGCCTTGGACTCACAGAGAACCACCTGCTTCTGCCTCCCATGTACTGGGATTAAAGTCCTGTGCCACCACACTTGGTTTGTTTATTTGTTTGTTTGTTTTAAAATATCTTTATTGAGGTTTTGCATATTTCACATAATAGATCTTAATCAAATTTAGACCCCCTCCTTCATCTGTGCCCACCATAGACCCCCCACACTGGATTTAAGCGCATTCTGTCATATATGTTAAGTCCTATCCAGTCAAACATTTGTACCTAGATGTCCCTTGCTCCAAGCTCATCCACTGGAGTCTAGTCAGCCTGTCTAGAGTAACTACCTTAAAGAAGATCTACTATCCCTCACCCAGCCATAATCGGCTGCCAATAGTTATTTGCCTAGGTTTGGGCCAGCTGTCCATTTCCCTTGTTTTATGGTGGGTTTTGGCTGATTGAGTCAGTATGGGGCTTATGTGTGCTATCACCATTATTGCAATTTCACATTAGTAAGTTCCCAGTTGCCTGAAAACCTGTTTCTTTTGTTCATGCACTGACCTTTGGTCTTACAATCTTTCCATCCCCTCTTCTGCAATGGCCCCTGTGGTTTAATATAGGAGTTTTATCTGGAGACCCACACTCTACAGTTTCTTGTTCTCTAAAACTTAGCCAGTTATAGCCTTCTGTGTGCATGACACTGTTGTATGAGGAAATTCCACTGGTGAGAGCTGAAGGATGCATTAATATTCTCTCTATCCCTATTCTGCTATGTTCCATGAGCATCAGGTGGAGAGGTTCTACTGTAGATGTGTCACTTGGGGATGGCCATCTCTCATATATTATTCTCTCTGTGTGAGACCAGTTGTGGAACTCTGTATTCAATTCTGTTGCAAAAAAGAAAGCTTCTTCGATGAGTGGTGTACTTGTCAGTAAATATAAGGATTTATATTTAGCATACTATATACATATATATAATATATATATATATATATATATGGGTTTGTATTTAGCATACAGTAATCAATTTCATTTGCCTAGAAATATGACAGAAATAGGGTTCCCTCTAGTACCTATGACCTGTGTAGTCATATGTATTTGACTATATTTATAATGCCAACCATGAATTCCATCCCACTGAGAGAGCTTTAAGTTCAAATAGCTAGCTATGGAGTATCCCCTAGATAAAAGTGCCACTACTGCACCAATGGAGATAATTTACTGTGTCAGCCACTGTGATTATTAGGGTTTGGAGCTGGGTTGGACCGTTGATTGATTTCTCCCTCAAAGCTTTTCACAGCAGCTTCCTCAAGATCTATGAAAGTTAATCTTTAGGGTGAAGGGTTCTAATTTAGTTTCAGCATCATTTTGACAAGTTCTGTGACCAAAGTGTGCCCTGTCTTCAACAGTAAGGTCTTACCTTCAAGTTCTGGGAGGTAATCAAGGGCTGTGTTAATTAGGGAGTCTAGTAGACTACCTTGACCAACAACTTGAAGAGAGGTTTTTCCTGCCTGGCACTCTATTTGAGTCTTCTATTTTGTTCAATTGATCTACATATATATTTTGTGCCAATATGCTGTGTTTATCAATATAGCTCTATTACACTGTTTGATATATGGTATGGTGATCCCCCAGCATTGCTCCTTTTGGCCAAGACTGATCTGGGTATCCAGGGACTTTTCTGATTCCACATGAATTATAGATTTTTTTCTCACTCTGTGAGGAATGCCATGTAAATTTTGATTTGCATTGCCTTGAATCTATACATTGCTTTTGGTATAATTGTCATTTCCAAAGTATTAATTCTAACAAACCATGAGCCTGGTATATTCCATGATCTGCTGGTGGATTCCTCTATATCTTTCATTAAAGTTTTAAAATTTTCATTGTACAAAATAATTAAGGTATTTACTTTGGTTTATTCCTAGATTTATTTTTGGAGGTAACTGTGAATCCAGAGGTCTTCCATATGCTTTTTCTCCAATTAATTGTTATTGGTATATAGAAAGGCTACTGATTCTTATGTCTATTTTATGTGTATGAGTGCATTGCTGCATGTGTGTAAGTGTGCCCCTGTTGTGCAATGGTCGTCAGCCACCATGTGGGTGCTGGGAGTTAAACCTGGGGGTTCTCTGCAAAAGCTGCCAGTGCTTTTTTTTTTTTTAAACTGATGTTCTTTTTTTAATTTTTTTTTAAATTAAGTAATTGGTGCTAACATCCACAGATGAGGGATATCATTCATTGTTTGTTTTTCTGGGACTGTTACTTCACTCAGCATGATATCTTCAAGCTCCAGGCATTTACCTGCAAAGCTCATGGTGTCATCTTTCTTTACTGCTGCATAGAGCTCCATTGTGAAGATGTACCACATTTTCTCTATCCACTCGTCAGTTGAGGGGCACTTGGGTTGGTTCCAGCTCCTTGCTATTGTGAAGAGAGCTGAAATAAACATGGATGGGCATGTATCTCTGCGGTAGGATGAGTCTTGTGGGTACATGCCCAGGAGTGGTGTGGCTGGGTCAGGTGGCAAGTTCATTCCAAGTCTTCCAAGGGTTCTCTACACTGCTTTCCATAGTGGCTGTACCAGTTTACATTCCCACCAGCAGTGGATGAGTATTTCCCTTTCCCCAAAACCTCTCCAGCACTTGGTATCATTTGTTTGCTTGATCCTAGCCAGTCTTATTGGAGTAAGATGATATCTTAGAGTGGTTTTGATTTGCATTTTCTTAATGATTAATGATGTTGAACACTTCTTAAGATGTTTCTTAGCCATCTCTAATTCCTCACTTGTGAAGTCTCTGTTCAACTCTTTGCTCCATCTATTGAGTGGGTCATTTGTTTTCTTTCTTCTTTGTTTTTTGAGTAGTTTATATATTCTGGAAATCAATGCTTTGTCAGATGTTTCTGCAGTGAAGTTTTCCTCCTACTCTATGGGATTTCTCTTCACTTCCTTGATTGTTTCTTTTGATGTATAGAAGCTTTTGAGTTTAATGAGGTCCCATTTGTCAGTTGTCAACCTTAATTCTTGTGCAGCTGCTGTCTGATTTAGGAAGTCTTTTCCTATGCCTATGTCTTGTAGGCTGCTGCCAACTTTTTCTTCTGTTGCCTTCAGAGTTTGGGGTTTCATGTTGAGGTCTTTAATCCATCTGGAGTTGACTTTTGTACAGGGTGAGAGGTAGGGGTTTAATTTCATTCTTCTACAAGTGGTGATCCAGTTTTGCCAACACCACTTGCTGAAGATGCTGTCTTTTCTCCATTGTGTCTTCTTGGCCCCCTTGTCAAATATGAGATGGCTGAAATTGTATGTGCTCAGGTTTGGATCTTCAGTTTTGTTCATTGGTCAACAGGTCTGTTTTTGTCCCAGTACCAGGCTGTTTTTATGACTATAGCCCTGTAGTATAGTTTGAAGTCTGGTATAGAGATCCCCCAAGTATTGCTCTTTACACTCAGGGTTGTTTCGGTTATTTGGGGTCTTTTGTTTTTCTAAATGAAATTAAGGACTTCTTTTCCAAGCCTGTGATGAAACTCTTGGGGATTTAAATTGGAATTGTGTTAAACCTATACAAGAGTTTGTGTGGAATGGACATTTTTACTATAGCAGCCAGTGCTCTTAAGCACTGAGACAGCTCTCCAGCCTTAAGGCTATTGATTTTTGAAAGGTGATTTTGTAACTTGCCACTCTGGGAAATAAAATTAATTTCTAAGTTTTCTGCTGGAATTTTTGGATGTTATGGATAACATCTTGCATATAGGGACAAACTGACCTCTTGTTTTCTAAATAGTACACCTTTAATTTCCTTCTTTGCTCTTATTGCCCTATCAAGAGTTTCAAGCACTATATTGCAAAGGAGTGGAGTTAGTAGACAGCCTTGTTTGGTTCCTGATTTTATTGTGAAAGCTTCCAGATTTTCTTCACTTACAACATTAACATACTCTGGGTTTGTTGTGTATAGCTTTAATTATGTTGAGGCATGTTCCCTCCATACCAATACCTTCTAGGACTTTTAACATGAGGACATGTTGGATATGGCAAAGGGCTTTTCTTCACTTATTGAGATGATCATATGATTTTTTTTCATTAAGCCCATGTATATGATTTATTACATTTATTGACAGGTATATTGAACCATCCTTGCATCTCCGGAATAAAGCCAACTTGATCATGGTGGTTGACCTTTTAGTTTTTTGTGGTTGACCTTTTTGTCTGTATGGGGCTTGGAGGATTTTGTTGAGAATCTTCATATCTATAGTTCATTAAGGATATGGATCTACAGTTTCCTTGTTATGTATTTACATGGTTTGGGTATTTGGCAATACTTGCTTCATAGAAGTTTTGTGAGTTCTCCCTCTGTTTCTATCTTTTTAATAATTTAAGGAATATTAGTTGTAGATATTTGAATGTCTGGTAGAATTCTGCTGTGGGTCCTGCACCTGGGCTGTTTCAGTTGGGAGGTTTTGTATTGCTGTTTCAACTACCTTATTTGTTATGGATCTGTTTAAAGCATTGACCACTTCTTGATTTAACCTTGGTGGTTTCCATGAATTTAGAATTTGTCCACTTCTTCTACGATATCAAAATTAATAAAGAATAGTTTTTTTTAAGTATTCTCTTATAATGTTTTGGAATTGTTGGTGGTGTCTGTTGTGATGTTTCCCTTTTCATTGCTGATTTTGGTGATTTGGATTTGTTCTTTCTTTCTTTTGGTTATCTGGGCTAAAGGCCCATCTATCTTGTTTAATTTTTTTTTTAATCAGCTCTTAGCCAGACGTGGTGGTGCACACCTTTAATCCCAGTACTCGGGAGGCAGAGTTAGGTGGATCTCTGTGAGTTCAAGGCCAGCCTGGTCTATGGAGCGAGCTCCAGGCCAACTGGGTAAATCAATAAAAATCAGATCTTACATTCATTGATTCTTTGTATTGTCTTTGTTTTTATTTCATTAATTTCTGCTCTGACTTTTCTTATTTGTTCACCTCTACTCTGTTGGAGATTGTTTTGTTCTTGTCTTTCCAGCATCTTCAGTTGCACAGTTAAGATATTTATTTGTGCTCTTTATGATTTTTTAATATAAGCACTTAAAGCTATAAACTTTCCTGTTAGTACTGCTGTTAAAGTGTTCCAGAGTTTTTATTGTTTTGTATTGCCATTTTCATTTTGTATTATCTTTTTCATATTGTTCCACAATAGTTTTATTTCTTTCTTAATTTCTTATTTAACTCATTCATTATTTGGAGTGTGTTGATTAATTACAAGTTTTTGTGGTGACTAGAACTTCCTCTGGTGTTGATTTTAATCTTTGTTGCATTGTGGTCAGATAGAATGTATGAAAGTATTTCATTTTTGTTTTTGTTGTTGAAGTTTGTTTTGTATCCAAGTATGTGGTTGATTTTAGAGAAACTTGCATGGACTCCTTTTTAGAAAGTATACTCTTTGGTGCTTGTGTGGAATATTCTCTAGGTATCTGTTAGGTTCATTTGATGTAAGATGTGATTTATTTCAGATGTCTCTATGTTTATTCTTTGTCCAGTTCACCTATCTGTTGGAGATAGTGTAGTATTGAAATCACCTACTATAATTGAGTTGGGATTAATCTCTGTTTTATAGTCCTACAACATTATTTTTATGAACTTGGCTACATCGGTGTTTAGTGGAAATATATTAGTGATTGTAATATCTTCTTGGTCAATTGCTCTTTTGATTAGAATAAAGCAATCCGCTTTATATTTTCTCATTCGTTTTAATATGAAGCCTATTTTTTGGATATTAGAATTGCAACACTTGTTTGCTTGCTTTTAGTGTCATTTGCTTGGAATATTTTTTTCCATCCTTTCACCCTCAGGTAATACCTATCCTTGAAGTTGAAATGAGTTTCTTGAAGACAACAGAAATATGTCTTTTGTTTCTTTTTTTTTTTGTAAGAGTGAAGGAAGTGAAAGAGCATGGAGAGTGAAAGTGGAAGAGGGTGTGAAAGGCAGAGAGAGAGGAGAGAGAGAGGGTAAGGGAGAGAGAGGATTGCACCTGTCTTTTGTTTCTTAATCCATTGCATAGTCTGTGTCTTTGGACTGGGAATTTGAAGCCATTGATATTGAAAGATGTGTATTGGTTACAGTTATTTTAATTTTTCTGTGTTTTGGGTCCTATTTTGTGTTTCCATAATTATGCATTCCTTTCTGGAACTCTTGGGTAAGTCATTTCTATCTTCAGTCCTATGCACTGCTTCACATATTCTCTGTAGAGCTGGTTTGGTGCACATGAATTCTTTTAGCTTACTCATGTCATGGAAAAGTTTCCATTACCTTTTGAGTCTCATAGACAGTTTTGCTGAGTAAAGTATTCTGGGTTGGCATCCATGGTCATTCAGAACTGAGAATACTTTGAGCCAGGATCCTCTGGTTTTCGTAGTTTGCATCAAAATGACAGCTTGAATTCTGATGAGTTTTCCTTTATACATAACTTGCTTTCTCTAGCACCTTTCAGTACCCTCTCTTTATTATATAGACTAAGAGCAACACAGGTTGGGACAGACTGTAGAGGGTCCACTAGGTGAAGCTGGGGAATGGGATTGACCTAATCTGGGTGCAAGGGATCAGAACCTGATGGGCAGTTCTGGACTAGGAGGGCAGTCCAGAAATCTGGGGAAGAAAGGCCAGGAGCAGGCAGATAAGGAGGACAGGGGCGAGGTGAGGATGGAGACAGCCCGTGGAGTGCCTATCAAACTAAGTTGCAGAATTGAGCTGGTCTGGGTACAGTGGATCAAGACACAGTGGACAGGTCTGAATTAAGAAAGAGTAATACGAAGATCTGGGCAAAAAGAGGAGGTGTGTGTCTGGACCCAAGGCTAGAAGTGCAAGAGTCGGGGGGAAAGAGTGGAACTGCTCAGGCTGCAGGAGAATGCACAAATCAATTTGCTAACAGGAACACTTCCTGAAAAGATAGTCTTGTGACAAATGGAGTACTTTAGCACTCTGACATTTATGGTTCAAAGCAACATTTAAAAGCATTATTTAAATGACTTTTAAAAGGTACCTTTCACTCTTTGCTATACTTGAGTCAAAATATATTTTTATGGCAACTCTAAAAATTCATAAGATCAATAAGCTTTCTTTAAGTCTATTTCTTTTTTTTAATTTATTTATGTTTTAATAAATTTTATACAAGATTATCAAATCTAGACCTGTGTCCTCCCCATCCCCCACCCCACCAGAGCTCATGTATTCTGCCAAACATGCTTTTCATCTCTTTCTTAGTCTTTCTCGATAATCTCCATGTGGAAGTTGACTGTTTTGAGCAGAAGTTCACTGTTTCAGTCAGTTCTTTGATGCAGTCCTTTCTGTTGTTGTTGTTGTTGTTGTTGTTTTTGTTGTTTCTAATATGCATCACTCCCAACTGTTTTGGACAAAAGCTCAAGGGGGGCATACACAAGAAATAATTACAACTGGGTAATGGCACTAGCATCTCAGATGGGGATACCATTCTTCATTTGGTTTTCTGGACTGTGTTACTTCATCTAGGCAGATGTCCTCTAGCTCCAGCCATTTTCCTGCAAAACTAGATGTCATCTTTCTTTACTGCTATCATAGAACTCCATGTGTAGATGCACACATATTTTTCTCTATCACTCATCAGTTGCTGGGCATTTGGGTTGGTTCCAGCTCCTTGCTATTGTGAAGAGAGCTGAAATAAACATGGCCCGCGCATGTACTCTGCAGGTGGGTGAGTCTTGGGGGTACATGCCTAGGAGTGGTATTGCTGGGTCGGGTGGCAAGTTCATTCAAATCTTCCAAGGGTTCTCCACACTGCTTTCCATAATGACTGTACCAGTTTACATTCCCACTAGCAGTGGATAGTATCCCTTTCCCCACAAACTCCAGCACTTGGTATCATTGTTTTCTTGATCCTAGCCAGTCTTATTGGAGTAAGATGATATATTAAAGTGGTTTTCATTTGCATTTTCCTTAATTATTAGTGATGTGAACACTTCTTAAAGTGTTTCTCAGACATCTCTAAGTCCCACTTGTGAAGTCTCTGTTCGCTCTTTGCTCCTCTATTGAGTGGGTCATTTGTTTTTCTTTCTTCTCTGTTTTTTGAGTAGTTTATATATTCTGGAAATCAATCTTTTCAGATGTATCTGTGGTGAAGGTTCCTCCCACTCTGTGGGATTTTCTTCACTTCTGATTGTTTCTTTTGATGTTACAGAGCTTTTGAGTTTAGTGGACCCCATTTGTCAATTTCAGCCTTAAACTTGACAGCTGCGTCTGATTTAGGAAGTTTTTCCTACACCTATGGTTTATAGTCTGCTGCCAACTTTTTCTTCTATCACCTTCAGAGTGTTGGGGTTTCACTGAGGTCTTTGATCCATCTGGAATGATTTTGTACAGATGGAGGTGGTTTATTTCATTCTCTACAAGTGTTGATCCGTTTTGCCACACCATTTGTCTTTTTCTCCATTGTGTCTTCTTGGCCCCCTTGTTAAATATGGCTGGTTGAAATTGATGTGTTCAAGTTGGGTCTTCAGTTTTGTTCCATTGACAACAGGTCTGTTTTGGTGCCAATAATGGGCTGTTTTATGACAATAAACCCCATATTATAGTTTAAATCTGGTATAGATTCCCTGTGTAGCTCTTTTCACTCAGGGTGTTTTGGCTATTTGGGGTCTTTGTTTTTCCAAATGAATTTAAGACTTTTTTTTTCCAAGCCTGTGAAGAAAACTCTTGGGGATTTTATTGGGATCGATTAATCTGTATACAATTTTTTTTTTTTTTTAATGTTAATTTTTCCATCTATGAGCATGGGAGGTTTTTTCATCTTCTGATGTTTCTCTCAATTTCTTTCTTTAAGGGTTTAAAATTTTTGTTGTAGAGATCTTTGGTGTCTTGGCTAAGTTTGTTCCTAGTATTTTATGTTTTATGAGGCTATCGTGAGTGGGAAGTCTCCTCTGAATTCCTTCTCCAGTTGCTTGTTGTTGGTGTAAAGAAAAGCCATTAAAAATTTTTAGGTTAATTTTGTATCCTGCCACTTTGCTGAAGCTGGTATTCATTTCTAGGAGTTTTCTGGTGAAGTTTTTGGCATCCCTTAATTAAACAATCATATCATCAGCAAATAGGGATAGCTTGATGTGATGGTTAATCCTGGGTGTCAACTTGACTGGACTAAGGAACAAATAAGAGAAAAAGGTCTTCTGATTGGAGTGCCTCAACCTGGATGGCCCACCCAAATGTGGGCATTACCTTCTGCCAGCAGGCAGGTTTAAGCCACGGAAACAGAGGGAGCTGGTTCCTTTTCTCCTGCGGCTTGCCTCTCTCATCTGGTGAGTTTGTCTTGCTGCTGTGATCAACCTTTCGGATCCCAGCATGTCCTGAGACTGGGAGAACTGGAATCCATTTGGGCCTTCAGCACTAGATTAGGACTACTGAGATATCCAGCCTTGAAGACTGAGCAGTTCCCTGGATTATCGGCCTTTCCAGTGTGGTGCAGCTACTGTTGGACTCCTTCAACTCTCAGTGAGCAAATGAATAAATTGTATATAGCTATATATTCATCTGTTCCTTCTGTTTCTTTAGAGGACCCTGACTAATACAGATTTTGGTACCAGGAGTGGGTTCTAGAGAAACAGAATTGAAATGATGAATTTTCTTTAGTGGGCTTGGTAGTAGTCTCTGGAGCCAGCTCTCCAACCCAATGAAGCCTAGAGTTACTGAGGCTTTCCTGGTGGCATGAAGAGGAATGATAATCCTTGGTGCAGACATTTGATGTAATTTGTAAATATGAAGATACGCATTCTGACTCACCTAACTCGCACTGTTGCGAGAAGCAAGGGAATTTAGCAACATCTATCATAAAAACATTCGCAAGAAATTGGGAAAATAAGGTAAATAATGATGATTCGCTCTCTTGATGGCCCTCAGATGTCGGATAAGTGATAGGGAAAATAAGGAGTTCAGTGATAAAAATGAAAGCTCCGGAATTCAGAAACAACAGTTTAAAGGTTTCCAAATGTGCTCTGGAAGAGAATCTTCTCTCCAGCAGCCAAAAGAGTTCTCAGAAGCAAAGACTAGGCAGAAAATCAAGTGGAGCCCTTTTATACAGTTTGGCTGATTTACAATGCAAATTTACATTCCTAGCCACGAAGAGTTGGCAGCAGTAGTCAAAGTGAGAGCATCTAGTGTGGGAAAGGTGTGAACCTGAAACTTGGAGATGGAATGTGTGGGAGAACCAGATGATAGGATTTTGAACCCTCAGATTCTGAGGGATTTTTCTTTTATTGAGGATTAATCTCCCACCTCAGCAGAGGAATCCACACCCTGCAGATCCCTCCTCCCCACTCTTGCCTGAGAAAGTAATACCCCCCCCAGTGATCTGATGTCCCTCAGGGCCCAACAATTGTTGCCTCTAGACCTATAACCAGATTGAAGTCTGAAGCAAGCCCCTCAGGTGAGATAGAAAGTGTTGGTCCATGACGGAGGTGTGCTACACCATAAAGAAAAGAAAATTAATCTGAGTTTGCAATCATTCTGCAGAAAGACGCATATAGGGAATATGTGTGGGAATGTATTTTAAGGGTGTGGGATAATGGTGGAAGGAATATAGAATTGGATCACACTGAGTTTCTCAATATGAGCCCACTGAGTAGAGATTCTCGGTTTAACATTGGAAGCTCGAGCAGTTAAAAAAAATGTGTTAAAAGTTTTATTTGAATGTTTGGCTGATGTATTTATTAAACATGGCCTACTAACAGTGAGATAGAGATGCCTGATATTCCCTGGCTTAATATTGATGAAGGAATTGTGAGGATCAGGCAGATAGGCATGCTCTAGTGGATCCGAAGTGTACCCAACCCACCCTATCCACAATGTGAGGACCCAGGGGACATGCCATTTACTGAATTTATAAGCTGGAAATACTGAGAGAGACACTTTAGATACCATCTTTCGAAGACCTTTATTTATTGCGCTATTTCTTTATGCCAGCACTTATAGTAGAGAATGTTGTTGTCCCACATGCCCCCTAATTATATGTACATGTAATAGGTTTAGCAGGACCTAAGTGTAGGCGTCAGGTGGCAGTACTGAATCGCCAAAGGCCAGAAGAGCGTAGGTATCATAGTTATCATAACGGATGGCAAAGGCAAAACCTTGCCTTAATGTATGACCCGAAATGATGTTTGGAACTGGCTAATTAGTCATGGTTTTCCCAGGAACCAAATACAGAGGAGCCTACTAAGCTTTTATTTTATCTGTCTAAGCAGAAAAGCTCTAGAACAATGACAGGAAGTCAACATTGTATTTCAGCAGTAGCGAATCCGTCCAGTTAACCACTTTCCAGAATTGAGACAGTTCACAGACCCAGAACACATTGAATGAACGGGTGGCCGGGTTCCAATGCGGAAGGACCTTGTCACAATAAAAAAGAGTTATGCTGTTTGCTTCCTCCTGTCCTTCCCCATAGGGACCTGGGGCCTTTTATTAGGGTAACACAAAAACAAAAAAAAAAAAAAAAAAAATCTGTACACTGGGGAAAAGGAAATACTCAGACTTTTCAAGGCCTATAGGATACTGGATCTGAGTTGACACTAATCCTAGGAGAGGGGCTATTTATTGGGTTGTCAAGTGACACAGGAGCTGGACTTGTGATGTTTAATCCCGGGTGTCAATTTGACTGGACTGAGGGACAAATAAGAGAAAAAAAGGGTCTTCTGACTGGACCACCTAAACCCGGATGGCCCACCCTAAATGTGGGCTATGACATTTATGACGGCCCCAGGCAGTATTAACGGCCATGGCAGAGGGCGCTGGTTCCTTTTTCTCCTTGCGGCTTGCCTCTCTCATCTAGTGAGTTCGTCTTGCTGCTGCGATCAACCATTTCAGCAATCCAGGTGACTGAGGACCAGCAGCTCTTCAGGAACCCATTTGTCGGCTTTCAGCCGCTAGGTAGGGACTACTGAGATATCCAGCCTGCCAGGCACGAGCAGTTCCTGGATTATTGGCCTTTCCGTGTGGTGAGTTACTGTCGGGATCCTGACAATCTCTGTGCGCAAAATGAATAAAATGGACAGTCATAAAGATATATATTTAGTACTGTGCTGCTTATGTTTATTTAGAGAACCCTATAATACACTTGACTTCCTCTTTTCCAATTAGTACTCCTTTAATTTCCTTTTCTTGCCTTATTGCTCTAGCAAGTGTTTCAAGCACTATATTGAAGAGGAGTGGTGACAGGGGGCAGCCTTGCCGAGTTCCTACCTTTAAAGGGAATGTTTCTGTCATTTCCCCATTTAGGATGATATTGGCTGTGGGTTTCCTGTATATGGGGTTGGCATCTATTGTCCTTTAACACTGGGAATGCTGTGCTCTACGTTCTTCTTGCTTTCATAGTTTGCACTGAGAAGTCAGTTGTAATTCTGATAGGTTTCCCCTTATAGGTCACTTGTTGTTTTTCTCTTGTGGCTTTAAGGATTTCGTCTTTGTTTTTGGTGTCTAGCATTTTAAATATGATGTGGCGTGGAGAGTTTCTTTTCTGATCTTGTCTGTTTGGAGTTCTATGTGCTTCTTGTATTTGTATTGGTTTGACTTTTTTAGTTTGGGGAAATTTTCATCTCTTATTCTGTGGAAGATCTGATCAATACCATTCTCTTGGAATTCTTCTCCTTCCTCTATTCCTATGATGCAGAGGTTTGATCTTTTCATAGTGTCCCACAGTTTCCTGGTTGTTCCACTTTCGTGTATTTTTAAATTTTTCATAATCTTTACTTGGAGTTTTTAGTTGTTCTGTCTTATCTTCCAGGTCTGATATTCTTTTTTCTGCTTCTTCCATTCTGCATCTGAGGCTTTATCCATTCCTTTCCTCTTGATTGGATAAGTGTTTGATTTCCTTTTTCATTTCCTCTTCTGATTTCTTTAGTATTTCCCCTTACTTTTGGAGCTTCTCAATCCCTTCTTGTAGCTCTTTGCTTTGCTGATTGGTTTCCTTATCTTTTTCAAAATGGGATCTTTTCAGTGTTTTGACTTCCTTCTTGAGTTCTTCATTCTCTTTTCTTAATTCTTTGATTTGCTCTTTATAATCTTGCATTTCTTTAAATATGTTCATGATTGTGTTTCTGATATCTGTGTCCTGGGCCATCCCCAGGGGGATCCCACTGTACAAATCTTCCACAGGATTGGTAGAGCTTGGTATTGGGTTATCCAGCACCTTTCCCATATTGTCTCTTTTTTGGATTCCGGGCATATGGGCTTCTCCTTTCCTGCATTCAAATGTGAGCCCCCAATGCCTCTTCACTGTGTTGAAGGCTTGCTTTGCTTGCCTCCTTCAGATGCCTTCATAATCCCAGTTGGGGGGCTATGCTCTTTAGCCCATGCCCCAGTACCTGCACTTCAGGAGGTCTTGCTTGGGAGATCTCTGATCTCTTTAAGTCTATTTCAATTGAGGGTCTGCTCAGAATAGATATTTTAATTTCAAATTCAATAAATATTTATTAATAGTTTAATGACATGAACACTCCTAAGTCTAGCGTTGGTAGTATTGCTGTGCATAGGACTTCCCTGGTGAGGTAGTCAGAATCCTGTCCATCACAGAACCATCTTCGTACTCCCTGGAGTAGCTTGGCTGGCACCCACTTGTGATCCTGAGAAGCCTGCTGTAGAACCCTTCCCACCCATCACAATTTCCCTACTCAAATCTCTAGCTTGATATCCTCAGCTTGAATTCTTTGGCAGCCTGGTTAAATAGCCAGAGCTCTGCCAACTCTGCTGCTATCTCCACATCCCCAGGCTTAGCTGTAAGTGCCCAGCCTCTACACAGGGCCATCCTTAAATCACCTTTGTCCCTCCAATAAAAATTCCATACTAGTTATCTAAAGGATTGACCACCTATTTCTTCACACCTGATCTGAAATCAACCAAGCTAGTACAACAAAAAGAGAACAAAATTTCCTCTCAACAAAGGCAGACTAGAATGTTGTGTCAGTCATGCAACCCAAAAAAGAAGTCCAAAGTCAATAGCACAAACTCAAGCAATATGAAAAGCCCAAACCCTATGTACCCACAAAGATCTCACCAGTCCTATAGAAGTACTTTATAATGAGAAAAATTCAAAGGAACCCTAGACATCAAACATCTCTGTGGATCCTATTTGTAACAACTGTTTATAATGAGACCTAATGAATCTTAACTTCTAGGTGCTGCAAAGTTTTAATATGAGAGACTTTCTTACCTCCTTTTCACAGAACAAAGAAAAATATGATGGTAATGAATTCATTCTCTAACTGTAAATTAGAGCTGACCGTTATAGAGGTAATCTCTTATAAAACCAGTAAAACTGCTTTCTTTAATTGACTAATAGACATGGGAACTGTGAAAAGGATTATTCTCTATTCAGAACCAAATATAATACTAAAGTCTCTTTAAGCTGTGCATTTAAGCAAAATATATTAATACAGGAGAGCTCTCATGTCAGCAATGGATTATTCTGCCAAAGAGATGTTGGCCAGGGAATCCAAGCCCCCCCCCAAAAAATGTAAAGGCTTCTTGCCTGTAAACAGGGATACCTGCAAGAAGAGAGGAAATAAGGCCCTGCTGTCGAAGACCTGATGTAATCATGGGAAAGATGTATTGAGACTGCACTTGCAAGTGTACAGTTGGTCTCTGGAATGCCAGACAGTGATACCAAAGGCTACCAAACCAATAAAGCAAACACTGGTCTTCTTGAGTCAAGCAAGACTCCTCCGTCAGCAGCAGCTACTCCTCACCTGCCTGGAAATACTGTGCAACAGTGGCAGCCATATGTCTGTATATCCCAAATGTAATTGGCTATTAGCTCTCTCCTTGGAGGAATAGCTCACGGCTGATGCCACAAGCTTACATCCTCTAGTGGTTAGGAGATGTTATAAACCACAGTAAGACCTTGTCATGTTTTACAGAAAAGGTATAGTTCATGGATTAGCATACCATCCAAACACCCTGTCTATACCAAGCTAACCTACCATAATAATTAGTACTGTTTAAATACCTATATATCTAATTGCTTGTGCTTCATTAGTAGGATTGAAAGATTATTCCTGGGCAAACTATCAGCCTGTGAAAGGAAACAGCCAGAACTGATCAGAGTCCAAAACGACATCTCCAGAGAAAGTAGACTGTTTTGCTTCTCGTCCACCTGTGCCCCTTTTCTAAGCCTAGGGAACAATCTGAAGAAGAGGGGGCATGGTAGAATGTAAGGGCTGTGATTGGGGTGAATGGTGAAACTACAGCAATATAGACTGGACACTTATTTGATCAACTTGATTGTACATACAAGCCCCTCCAGCTGGATGGTGGGACCCTTGGACTGTGTGGCTTTGGGCACAACTGCTCGCAAATTGGTTTTACATGAAGGATGTTTGTACTCACAACTTATTACTTATTGTTAAAACAAATGAAATAAAAGAAAGTAAAAAAAAGGAAAAGCATGAGGAAATAATTCAAGGGGTCTGAAGAAGAAATTAAAACCTCATTGAACACAAAAAAGTTAGAAATAAAATGTGGAGTGAAGCTCCAGAAAAGACACATATGCTGAATGAATGACAGTGCAAAGTCAAGGACTAAAAAGTGAGTTCAGTAAATAGATAAAAATACTGAAGAAAACAAATGGAAATGAAGACAAACTTGAAAAATTCAATAATCCAATTAGAAAATTCAGGGTAAATCTGCACCAGTAGAATGGATCAAGCAGAAGCCAAAAATCGGTAGGTAAGTGTTGTAAATCAAGAAAATAATATAAAAAAACTTAAAAACACATGATACCAATACACAATACCTTTGGGGCACCATGAAAAGACCACGTATATAGATTGTATGCATAGAAAAAAGGGAAGAATCCCAGGTGAATGGCAGTGACAAGATCTTCAATAGGATGATTGAAGAAAACCTCCCTAAATCAAGGGAAGTCATATCCTAACAGGTGCAAGAAATACACAAAATATCAAGGAGAAAGGACCAGTAAAGAAACTCCCTATGGTGAAAGTTGAGAGAGACATTTATTATGGGCATAACATAAGTCATTAATAATTGCTTTAATACTATATCTATTTATCATAATAATCTTATTAGACTCCCCCCTATAAATCCTGCTTGGTCTAGCCACAACATCAGGTTTTTGTTTTGTGTGTTTAGTGTATACATAGTATAAACTTTAAGGAGTTTCTTTGTTCCCTTTTTTATTGAATTTTAGAATATACTCTTCAAAGTATATACTATATATATATGTACTAAATACACACACAAAAAAAGAGAGGATTAAAAGCTACAACAGAAAAACCGCAAATCAGTTATAAAGAAAAACCCATCCAAATCATAGATGAATTCTCACTGGAAACTTTAAAAGCCAGAAGAGCCTGGAGCAATGAACTACAAGTTCTAACAATCCACAGCTGTCATCACAGACTACCCAGCAAAGCTGCCATAGTTGAACAAGAAAAGACTTTCCATGATATAAACAGGGTAAAAGAATTCATATCCATCAATCCATCCCTTAAAGAGTACTGAAAATAATATTATGGATGGAAGTGAGGAACAAATATAGTCAAGAAGCTACAGAAAGAAAAAAATAATATATGCAGTTACTGAAATAAAAACTATGACTATGGTTACAAGCAGAAAACAAAATGACACTAATAAATACAAATCTTTCAAGAACTTTTAACATTAACAGCCTCAACTTCCCAAACAAAAGACATGCGTTAGTTAAGTGGATAAAAAATGAAAATCACACTCTTTGTACAGGAAGCTATTCTCTTTTTTTTGTATTTTTTTTTTTTTTTTGTTCTTTTTGAGACAGGGTCTCTCTGTAGCCCCAGCTGTCCTGGAACTCACTCTGTAGACCATGGTGGCTGGCCTTGGAACTCTGACAAAGACCGCCTGCCTCTGGCCTCCTAGTGTCCTAGCGATAGACAGGTTGCTACCAACCACCCATGCGCTGGGAGGAGAGCTGTTCTTACCTCCAAGGGCATAAACTACGCACCATAAAGTGTAAAGGGTTGGAAAAGGCATTCCAAGCAAATTGGCAACTAAGAAACAAAGCTCTCTGTTGGATGATTAAATTTCCATTGTATGAGAGTTTAGAGAATGCAATATGGGCTATATTTCTTAACCTTTCGCTCCTGTTACTTTCTTGCCTCATGACATCGTGGTCCTCTCACATGACAATCAGGCACTGGCATACTGACTTGAACTATGCAAAAAGTATCAGAAAAATCCAAATGCATGCGAGTGGGGGGGTGGGAGTTCACCCTGCGAGGAACACGAGACCTCTCTGTTAACTTCAAAAAACTTTCATCCCACCTAGGCTCAGGATCATTAGGATATAGGGAGGCAGAAAGACTGTAACAACCATGGGAGGAGGTGCATGAACCAACAGCAATGGTGACAGTACGCAAAAGAGCCATGCAAACTCAGACAACAATCCAACATAGATCTTGGGAAAAGGTCAGCAGTCCCCAACCTTAACTATTGGCAGATGAAATAACGTGCTGACGTTGATGTTGGAGCTGAGTGATGCTGCGCCTCAAAGATGGCGCCGGTTTCCGCCTCCCACCCCCACGGGGGTGAGCGCTCCATGCAGCAAACATGTCCTTATTTGGTTTGGCTTTGCTGAAGCCCTCTGTTCCGCATAAAGATATCCTATCCTTGAGACCCACGTGGTGGAAGTCGATTGGTTGTGACATGCCTTATAGGTGGTGAACCAGGAAGGGACAGAGAGAGAGCGGATGTAAGGTTACCCGAATAAACTGCTTGAGGAAGATCGCTCTCGTGTCGGGTCTTCTTTCGCTGGACGAACGGGGCCGTGACAGGTGAAAAAGAGTTCATCTTAAACGGAGGGACTTTAGATCGGCTGACTAGAGCTGAGTGGATGAACTTACACTGAGGGACATCACATCTAGAGACAGTAATTTGCCTCAACTGGCATTAAAATTTATAGTAAAATGTATGAAATCCAGTGGGGAGAAGGGTGCAAATGGGGAGGGATTATAGAGATGATTAAGATATTTTGTATGAAACACATAAAATTCAATTAAGATATACATTAAATTAAAAAAGAAACAAGCCTTTTGTCTATCCGATTATCTGACAAAACAGACTTAAAGCTAAAGCTAATCAGAAGTGTTAAAGCAGACCACATAATTTGTGTAGTGAACAATTAAACAAGAAAATATTATAATCCTAAACATATATGCAACAAACTCTAGTATAACCAGTTTCATATAAAGAATACTATTGTAGTGCACAGAGCTTAGATCAGGAGATTTCTCAAGACTACCTGAAGCACAAGTAGGGGCCGGGTGCTTCAGCCAGGTGGATTGTTGGATAATTGAATCATTGTCTTGTTTGGTTGTGGGGCAGAGTCACCCTGCTAGCTGGTATAAAAGGTGGGCCTGTTGCCACTGTGAGACTTGAGTGCACAGAGCTTAGATCAGGGGATTTCCCAGGACCACCTGAAGCACAGAGTACCAGGGTAGGCAAAGCAAGGCATATTTACCCACCCCTGCCAACTGGAATTGCCGAGGGGGGTGTCTAAGTGGGGCCAAAATAGTGGTTCTGGGGCATAAAGCAAGACTATCACCAAGCCTTAGAAACAACCTAGAGAAACTGGCTGGCAGGAAGCTTAGTGAGCACAGTGCTCAGCAGGGTACCAACTGGGTTGTTCCCTACCCATTTTTTGGAGAACCTTCAGAATAGAAAGGGAAGAGTGAGTTAGACTTGGAACACATAACTAAAATTGAAACCCTGACACCTACACAAGTCAACACTCCATAAACAAGGAGAGAGAAAACAAAACAAAACAAAACAAAAGAAGGCATCTGAAGGAGGCAAGCAAAGCAAGCCTTCAACACAGTGAAGAAATATTTGGGATTCACATCAGAATAGAAACAGAAAGAAGCCCAAATTCCTAAGGCAGAATGAAGAAATAACATGGGAAAAGCGCAGAATAAGAACAGGACCCAGCTCTTAGAGGAACAATTGCAGACATATTCAAAGAAATCAAAGAATATAAAGAAAAGTCAGAGACCTATGGAGAGAGAATGAAAAACTCAGGAAGGACCTAGAAGGATAGAATGACAAACTTTGGAAAGAAGAAGGGAGAGAATGACAAACACCAGAAAGACTAGAGGAGAGATTGACAAACTCTAGAAGGAAGTGGAAGCACTGAAAAGATCCCATGCTGAAATAAAAAAGGAAACCAACCAGCAAAGTAAGGAGCTACAGGAAGAGATTGATAAGCTCCGAAAGGATGAGGAAATACTAAAGAAATCACAGGATGAAATGAAAAAAAAAATCAAACACTCATCCAATCAAGAGGAAATGAATGGGAAAACCCTCAGAAGTAGAATGCAGGAAGCAGAACAAAGAATATCAGACCTAGAAGATAACACAGAACAACTAAAAAGGTCAAGTAAAGATTATGAAAATTTTTTAAATACACAAAAGTTGAACAACAAGGAAATGTGGGATGCTATGAAAAGATCAAACCTCTGCATCATAGGAATAGAGGAAGGAGAAGAATCCCAAGAAAATGATATTGATCAGATCTTCAACAGAATAATAGATGATTTCCCCAAATGAAAAAAGACAAACCCATACAAATACAAGAAGTACATAGAACTCCAAACAGACAAGATCAGAAAAGAAACTCCCCACACCATATCATAGTTAAAACACTAGATGCCCAAAACAAAGACAAAATTCTGAAAGCCACAAGAGAAAAACAACAAGTTATATACAAGGGGAAACCCATCAAAATTACAACTGAATTTTCAGTGGAAACTATGAAAGCAAGTTGCTATTTTAATATTAGACAAAATAGACTTCAAAATAAAAGAAATCAGAGGAGATAAAGAGGGCCATTACATCTTTATCAAAGGAACAATTAACCATGAAGATTTCTTTTCTTTTCCTTTTTTTGTTTATTATTTTTTAAAGGATTCACAATATAAGAGCACAGGTGTTTTCAGATCACATTGATGATGCTCAGTTTGCCATACAATTAGGTAATTGGTGCTAGCATCCACAGATGAGAAATACCATTCATCCTTTGTTTCTCTTGGACTGTGTTACTTCACTCAGCATATCTTCTAGCTCCAGCCATTTACCTGTAAAGCTCATGATGTCATCTTTCTTTACTGCTACATAGAGCTCCATTGTGTAGATGTACCACATTTTCTCTAACCACTCTTCAGTTGAGGGACACTTGGGTTGGTTCCAGCTCTTTGCTATTGTGAAGAGAGCTGCAAAAAACGTGGCTGTGCATGTATCTCTGCGGTAATATGAATCTTGTGGTACATGCCCAGGAGTGGTATGGCTGGGTCAGGTGGCAAGTTCATTCCAAGTCTTCCAAGGGTTCTCCACACTGCTTTCCATAGTGGCTGTACCAGTTTACATTCCCACCAGCAGTGGATGAGTATTCCTCTTTCCCCAAAAACTCTCCAGGACTTGATATAATTTGTTTTCTTGATCCTAGCCAGTCTTATTGGAGTAACATGATATCTTAAAGTGGTTTTAATTTGCATTTTCTTAATGATTAATGATGTTTAACACTTCTTAAGATGTTTCTCAGCCATCTCTAATTCCTCACTTGTGAAGTTTCTTTTCAGGTCTTTGCTCCATCTATTGAGTGGGTCATTTGTTTATGTTCTTCTTCATTGTTTTTTGAGTAGTTTATATATTCTGGAAATCAATGCCTTGTCAGATGTATCTGTGGTGAAGGTTTCCTCCCACTCTATGGGTTTTCCCTTCACTTCCTTGATTGTTTCTTTTGATGTACAGAAGCTTTTGTGTTTAATGAGGTCCCATTTGTCAATTGTCGACCTTAATTCTTGCACAGCTGCTGTCTGATTTAGGAAGTCGTTTCCTAGGCCTATGTCTTGTAGTCTGCTACCAACTTTTTCTTCTATTGCTTTCAGAGTTTGGCATTTCACATTGAGGTCTTTAATCCATGTAGAGTTGACTTTTGTACAGTGCAAGAGGTAGGGGTTTAATTTCATTCTTCTACAAGTGGTGGTCCAGTTTTGCCAACACCACTTGCTAAAGATGCTGTCTTTTCTCCATTGTGTCTTCTTGGCCCCCTTGTCAAATATGAGATAGCTGAAATTGTATGTGCTAAAGTTTGGATTTTCAGTTTTGTTCCATTGGTCAACAGGTCTGTTTTTGTGCCAGTACCAGGCTGTTTTTATGACTATAGCCCTGTAGTATCGTTTGAGGTCTGGTATAGAGATTCCCCCCTGTACTGCTCTTTTCACTCAGGGTTGTTTTGGCTATTTGGGGTCTTTTGTTATTCCAAATGAATTTAAGGACTTTTTTTCCCAAGCCTGTGAAGAAACTCTTGGGGATTTTAATTGGGATTGCATTAAATCTATACAAGAGTTTGGGTAGAATGGACATTTTCACTGTATTAATTTTCCCAATCCATGAGCACAGGAGTTTTTTTTCCATCTTCTGATGTCTTTTTCAATTTCCTTCTTCAAGGATTTAAAATTTTTGTTGTAGAGATCTTTGGTGTCTTTGGTTAGGTTTTTTCCTAGGTATTTTATTGTTTTTGAGGCTATTGTGAGTGGGAAGATCTCCTTGAATTCCTTCTTCAGTTGTTTGTTGTTGGTGTAAAGAAAGGCTACTGATTTTTTCTAGGTTAATTTTATATCCTGACACTTTACTGAAGCTCTTAATCATTTCTAGGAGTTTTCTGGTGGAGGTTTTAGCATCCCTTAAGTAGACAATCATATCATCAGCAAATAGGGATAGCTTGACTTCCTCTTTTCCAACTAGTACTCCTTTAACTTCCTTTTCTTGCCTTATTGCCCCAGCAAGTGTTTCAAGCACTATATTGAAGAGGAGTGGTGACAGGGGGTAGCCTTGCTGAGTTCTTAGCTTTAAAGGGAATGCTTCTGTCGTTTCCCTATTTAGAATGATATTGGCGGTGGGTTTCCTGTATATGGCTTTGATTACATGAGGATTGATCCCTCCAATCCAATTCCCTCTAGGACTTAAACATGAAGGGATGCTGGATTTTGTCAAAGGCTTTTTATGCATCAATTGAGATGATTGTGTGGTTTTTGTCTTTCAGTCCATATGTATGGTTGATGATATTTATTGATTTTCATATGTTGAACCATCCCTGCATCTCTGGTATGAATCCAACTTGATCATGTTGGATGATCTTCTTGATGTGGGTCTGTATGCGATTTGCCAGTATCCTATTTAGAAATTTGGCATCTGTGTTCATTAATGAGTTGGGTCTGTAGTTCTTCCATTTGGTTGTATCTTTGCCTTGTTTTGGTAACAGAGCCATGAAGATTTCACAGTCAAGAATATATATGCACCAAACTCTGGTGCATCCAACTTTTTTATAAAGACAATTCTCCATGACCTCAAGGCACAGATTAACCCCAGCACATTCACTGTAGGGGAATTCAATACCCCACTGAGACCTTTGGTCGGGTCAACTGGACAAAGAATAAACAGAGTGATATCAGAACTGAATGATAAGATACACCAAATGAACCTCACAAACATCTACCAAATATTCCATCCAAATACCAGACAATACACTTTCTACTCAGCACCCCACCAAACATTCTCCAAAATTGACCACATGCTGGGACACAGAAAAACACTCAACACATACAAAAATATTGAATAGGTTCTAGACCTAAGATACCATTTTTTATCTGACTTAGGACTGTTTGGCAGAATGCATGAGCTCTGGTTGGGTGGGGGGCAAGGAAGGGGGCACGGGTCTAGATTTGATTGGAAATTTTGTATGAAATGCACAAAGCTTCAATAAAAATTAGCTTTGATTCGGCTGGGCATGGTGGCACATGCCTTTAATCCTAGCACTTGGGAGGCAGAGGCAGGTGGATCTCTGTGAGTTCAAGGCCAGCCTGGTCTACAGAGTGAGTTCTGGGCCAGCTGGGGCTACAGGGAGACCCTGTCTCAAAAAGACCAAAAAAAATTAGCTTTGTAAAAAACGGGCTACTACTAAGTATGGTGGTGCGCGTCTTTAATCCCAGCACTCAGGAGGCAGGGACAGGTGGATCTCTGTGTGTTCAAGGACAGCCTGGACTACACAGTGAGTTCTAGGTGAGCTGGGGCTAAACGGAGACCCTGTATCAAAAAAGACCAAAAAATACAAACAAAAAAATGGGTGCTGATATGAACAGAGAATTCTCAAAGAAGAAATATCTGTGAAAATGTTCAACATCCTTAGTAATTAGAGACATGAAAGTTAAAAATACTGTACAATTTCAGCTTTACACAGTCAGAGTAGCTTAAGGTCAAGGGAACAAAATATACTAAATGATAATGAAGACATAGAGAAAGAGGAATGCTCATTCACTGCTGGTGAAACTGCAAACCGATGCAGCCCCTATGTAAATCAATAAGGAAAAGTCTCAAAAAGCTAAAAGTACATTTACCATATGACCCACCTGTACAACTCCTTGGTAGGAAAAAACATCTGTGGTCCTACCCTACTGTTAAGTCTACAAATCCCAACAGCAACCAGCCAAGCAAAATATCTTTATTGATGCAACAGAAGCTCTTTTATCTTGAGAGTAAACAATTGTCTAATTTGGCTTATAGTCTCCTCAATAGGAAGGAATCTATGCATAATACTATAAACATGAACATATGGTTGCAGAGGTCATAAGCCCTAAAGGAGAACTTACTACTGTCACTTTCTTAAACCAATGTTATTTCTTGCTTTATTATAATTACTTACCCTTGTACTCACAGATAAGTATAATTCTCTATTCATCAGATAAGCTGCTTCTTGCAACAGATGGAAAATATTAAAAAGTTTGACAATTTATCAAAGTGCAGAGAAAAAAATGACCCAGTGTGGTGTCTAGCCCCAACTGGTATATCTACAATGTAACCACCATACTCAAGTCTCAGGAAATATAAGAGAAGTTGGAACATTCATTGTACAAGCAAGGACCAGAACATTTTCTGCTAGATAGAGTATTCTGGGCACCATAAGAAAGAAGAACCCATGAAACTTCAATAATATGGTTGCCTGAAGATCTATGCCTAAGATATGCATAAAGACAACTCCAGTTGACATGCCAATGCAGAAGGAGGAAATAACACAGGTTCTTGCCTCTAGATGAAAAACTACTGGTGATCAATGGATGCTGAGGGATGGAGAATCAGGTTTCTTCAGGGCCTATCTCTCTGACAGGTTATCTAATTCCAAGAGCTCAGCCATAAACACATGTACACACAAACACTACTAAATGGATTTGGGGATACATATACATGTATATGTATATGCATATGCATATGTATGTGTATATGTGTCTCCATTTATAAATTTATGCATGTATATGCAGCAATAATCAAACAACAAACTGAGAGGAAGTGTGGAGATGTAGGATGATTCAGAGAGGAGAGAGAGACATGTGCAAATGATGTAAATACACTAACCATGTATGAAATTTTCAAAAAATGACAAAAAAGCTCAAAAACCACCTTAAAAAGAAATAATTTAATGCTTATGTTATATCAGGCCTATTACCATTGATTTTCTGCTTCATCACAATTTTACTCTATTAATTTCCTAGGTTACAGATGATAAAAGTGATGTTTAAAAAATTGCTTCTTCATCAGTATCACATTATCTACTAAGTGGAAAAGCAGAATTCAAGCCCAGTAATTACATTACTTATCTCCCACTCTAGTTCTGTCTTACACACACACACACACACACACACACACACACACACACACACATATATATATATATATATATATATATATATATATGTAGTTCTTCCATTCCAGTTCTCTTTTACACACTGGTGTGTATATATGATATGCAGTTCTTCTACTCTAGTTCTGTCTTACACACCCGTGTGTATATAGGGTATGTAGTTCTTCCACTCCAGTTCTTTTTTACACACAATGGAGTGTATATATGATATGCAGTTCTTCCACTCTAGTTCTGTCTTACACACCTGTGTGTATAAAGGGTATGCAGTTCTTGTACTATAGTTCTGTCTTACACCCCTGTGTGTATAGGGTGTGTAGTTCATCTGCACTTGGGCTTTACGTTTGAGTTAGCCTCTTCACAAATCACCTCGAAATTCTGGATAAAATAAACACCATCAGGATCAATCTATCCCTCTTCATTGATCTTTGGCTGTAAATTTTGTCATATTTGGGTTGAAGAAGCATCATAGGAAATCAAGCATCTTATATAAGTTACAGAGCTTGTTTTATTAGTTTTTCCCATTGCATGGATGAATGGACACCAAAGAATCATTCAATCATAAGGAACCTGTTAGGTTCTTCATTGTAAAATCTGATGATTCACCTTTTCTCTTGTATTAGTTACTTTTGAGTTCCTGTGGCCAACACACTTAACAAAAACAGACCAAGGCAGGAAAGGCTTATTGTGGATTCAGTTTCCAGGAGATTTCAGTTGAGCATGATGGGAAAGGCAGAGGATCAGGAGCAGATTTGTCATGGGAGGTAGGAGCAGCATATTGGCTGTTCACCAGGTTGTGGACCAGAAAATAGTGTTTGGAACTAGTCACTGCACTATAGACGTTAAAGGTCTGTAACCAGTATCCCTCCACTGTCCAGACCACACCTCTCAGGACCTCTTCAGCAATCCAAGTTAGAGTATTTAAGAGCTCCTTCTCTTGCTAAGAATAAAATACTTATGACCAAAAGCAACTTAAGGGAGGAAAGGATGTATTTGACTTACTCTTCCAGGTCACAGTCCATTCTTGATGGCATTCAGGACAGTAAACCAAGCAGAAACTTAAAGCAGAAACAAGGAGGAGCACTGCTTGCTGGCTTCTTGGACTCAGCTCAGGCAGTTTCTTTACAGAGCTCAGAACCAGCTGCCAAGGGAGTGGTGCTGCCCACACTTGCTGTGTCTTTCCAAATCAATTAAAAATCAAAATACCCCCCCCGCAGACATGCCTGGAGACCAAATTGATAAGATAGTTAGATGATTCGAGGCTATGTCAAGTTGATAGTTATATTAAGTAGGACAGGTAAGCATTCTAAACTCCAAGCATAATACCACCTTTGCAACTTCTAATTCAAGCCTTCAGCCTCTGCTTCAGTATTTTCAGGGAAAGGAATTTCACTTATTTTTCTTCCTTTTTAAAACTAAAATAGTTCTAGAGACTAGAAACCTAGACACTCTCTAATCTCTCCATTACTCAAGTGGATAATCACTTCAGGGAAATCTTGCCCTTTTTTGTCGGGTAGAGTTGAATAATTCGAGTTTTGGCTGTACCTACTCTAGCCTCCCGCACTTCAGCCAGAGGAGTCTTGCACTATGAAACATACGTTGATGGACACTTGCCGTAAATCTTTCGATATTGCCCTTTGCTCCTTAGGTAGAGTACATAGTGTAGCTCTTTGATTTCCCTGGGGCCATACTGCTTCTGTGCCCACTGCACCTGTCCCTCTTTAAGCTTCAGGACAGAGGTGCACTGTTAACTACACTTGACACACTGCATCTTGCTAATCATTTTTTGAATTCTAATCAGTGTTTTTCACTCAGGTTAGCTCTCTGTGAGATATGACCTGTCTTGCCATATGTTCTTATGTCATTGAATGATAAAGAATTTCTATTTTAAAGTTGGGCTTTCTCTTGCATAACTATTCAACAAATATTTACCCAGCAAGCACACTTGTTTGCTTGCTTGTTTGGTGTATGAAGTTTCTACCACTTCCAAGTAAGTCCACATAAGGACTGAGGTCTTTACAGAATGGCCCATTGAGAACTTTTCACATCTAAGCTACATAACACTTATTTAATATTCTAGCCACTGAAATTTCCTCTTATGACATTCTTGCCCATTATTTTAGTGTCGCAGATCCTTTCTTCTGAAAATGATCCAGTGTTCATAATGTTCTTTAAAATATGGAAATGATATTGATATAGTTTGATCAGTTCCTTATACATACATACTTAATATAAAACATGCATAATACAAAGTAATGTATAAGATACAAACATTTCAGAATTGATGATGTGGGGCTACAGAGATGGCTCAGTGGTTAAGATTACTGGCTGCTCTTCCAGAGAACTGGGGTTTTGTTCCCAGCATGCACATGGCAGCTAACAACAAACTGTAACTCCAGTTCCAGAGGATTCAACACTCTCTTCTGGCCTATATAGGTATGGCACATGTGGGTGCACTAATATACATGTAGATAAACCACTCATAAACATAAAATTAAAATAAATAAATTAAAATATATTTTAAAAGAATTGATGATGTGGCAACTTCCAGGAACATGCTTCATTTGCAATAATCCAGTTAACTCCTAAGTACTTCTAGTTGTGAATAAAATTAGGATCTACACACATACACACACACACACACACACACACACACACACGCACACACGCATGGGAAAATGGAGGTTAGACACTTGCCTGATATGGCATTGAGTTGCTCTTCTGGAATTGAATGTAGGCAATCTGGCTCAAGAGGCATGTCTTGTTAAACACTGCCAAGCTTGTTAGGATTTTGTCTATATTTTCAAATAGCAACTTGTGCTATGTTGTACTTTTTGCTCGATTGTTTGGCTTACATTCACTAAATTCCTAACTATTTTCTCTTATAGCATAGTGTTGTTGGGACCTATTTGACCTATATTTGTACATGTATGTGTTATTAACTTGATTTTACAGAACACTAAGTGGTTTCATAAACGAATTTGAAATGCACATGGATTTTAACTTGTTTGCCAACTTTTACAATTACATTATTGTTTTTCAAATTAATTTGACTTTATCCATCTGAGTTTTGGCTTATTTTTGGCAGAATAAAGAAGGCTTTGCAGAAAAAAAGCATAAATTAAATGAAGACTTTGATTATTGTCCATGTCCATAAAATTTACAAATGTGACTTTAATGCTAACCAGAAATTCCATGGTTTTTATAAGCCAGGAGATTATGTACAGCCTGATAGCATAGTTTTTGGAAACACCAACCATTACGACTTCAGTGAGACAACAGTCTCTGATGGTCAGTTTACATGAAGAAACTTAAATCCAGTTATGTTAAAAAATCAGCATTTGGGAGTAACTTTTCCAAAGTCTAAGAAAAAAGACATTAAATTATTTTTAACCAGCAGGTGCACATTTTAATTTATAATGCTCATGAATGTGTCCTGTCAGTCCACGTGTTAAATGAAATATAACTGAAAAACTCCCAACAAAATCTGCATTAATTTGTCAACCATTGCCAAAGACCTAAAAAAATAATGGATTTCATCACTAATTTTGTCAGCAACCAACAGTCAAATTAGATCATCCATAGTCAGTAGAAGAGGTTACAAATTTTTGAAGACCTTTAGCAGTCTTTAAAATATACCAAACTTTTGCTTATCAAAATATATCTTTGAGAGAAATACAGTTAATGCATTTGTTCTAAGAACTAAGGAATATTATATCAGTATGAGACAACAGAAAGTCCCAGACTATTCTCAGTGAATGAAGCAGCTACATCTTAGAAGGGTACATGAATAGTAAAAGAGCATAGCCTGTTGTCATCTGACCTAACAGAATCAAGGCCCCTTATTAGATGACAGTTCCTAAGGGATGAGGATTTTATTGTGAAAACATTAGGGGCTGGAGAAACGGTTCAGTAGTTAAGAGGGCTGACTGTTCTTGCAGAAGACTTTGGCTTCAGTTCCCAGCACCTTCATGGTGGTTAATAACTATCTGTAACTCCAGTTCCAAGGCATCTGATACCCTTCTCTGGCCTCTGCAAGCATTTCAAGACAAGGTACCCTTACATACATGTAGGCAAAACACCCATACACATTAATAAAGAAAGATAAAAGAAAATATTAGGTGGATGGGGATATGCCAGTTGGTAGAAAGTTTGTGCAGCATTCATGAGGCACTGGCTTTGCTCTCTCTACTCATCACTACTTAGTAAAATCAAGGCCCACTTGGACTACATGGAACCCTGTATTTAAAAAGTAAATAAATATCCTTTCTGGGATACAAATGGAAAACTCTGTGTTCCAATCCTATTGATAAATTTTCAATTTTTCTGATCCTGAAACTAACAATGGGAGGAGAATTTTATGTTCCCACAGGTAAAAATCACCAATCTAAATGCCTGAAAACATACAACTTATGGCTGTGCAGGATGAACTGGGGAATGCCAGCAGAGAGGTTGACCCATCTGAACATTAAGGAAAGAGACCTCAAATGACTGTAACCATGCAGTCACGGACCACGACATACTCTCTAATAAAATTACCGGGTGTTGCTTTGTAATGCCACCCTAATGGTTTACTGGCTTTCAACAGGATGCAGGAAAAACCTTGTACCTATCTCTTGACCTTCTGTCCCTCCCTTTATAGCAACATAAAGAAAAACATGAAGGTAATAAAGTCATTTCCTAACAGTAAATTAGAACCAACTGTTACAGTGGTAATATCCTATAAAACAGGCACAACATAAATAATTGATTGATACGGCAGCAAATAGGAACTGTGAAAGGATAGTTACTCTTTTTAGAGCCAAATCAATATAAAGTGTTTATAATTGGGAGTTGTGTGATATAACCCTAAATATCATTACATTTGGGGAGCAGAAACCTGACCATTCAGCAATAGAATTATTCTTGCCTAGGAGAATGTTGGCTAGGGGATTCACAACCCACCCAATCAGTACCCCCCCCTCCAAAAGTTATAGGCCCTTAGTTATGCCTATAGTGTGGATATATTCGAAGAGAAATGGCAGTAGTCCCCTTTGTCGGAACCTTGGTGTGAAATGAATGTTATGAGATGTCACTTGCTAGCGTACAACTGGCCTCTGAAATGCTAGGAGCATACCAAGGCCACTAAGCAATACAGGCAAAATATTGGTCTCCCTGAGACAGTCAGTCTCGTCCGTCAATATCAGCTCACCTCACAGCCTTGGAGATATTGTGCATCAGTGCAGCCAAGTGTCAATATATTCCCAAATCTATTTGGCTATTGCTCTCCTGTGGAGATAAACTCACAGCGGATCACAACCGCTCTAAGTCCTCAGTGGTTAGGAGTTAAGCCAACAATAGAACTTTTCCACCTTTATAGAGAAACCACAGTTGCGGATTAGCAATACCAACCCCAACAAGCTTGTGTTATGCCTCACTTACTGACATAATAATGTGTTATGCTTAAATGCTGTAACCAATAGTTGTGCTTTGTTAGTATGACTAAAAAGGCTATCACTGGGAAAAGCTGTCAATCCATGATCCGGAAGGGAAACAACTAAACAGACTGGAGTAAAAATACATCTCCAAAGAAAGTAACTGTTTTTCTTCGCACCCACCTGTGCTCTTTTCCAAAGCCAGTAACAAACTGTGGAAGAGGAGCGTGGTAGATAAGGCTGGAACAGGGGTGATCGTGAGACGACAGGATTATATCTAGGGGGGGGGGGGGGGGGGGGAAACCCGAGTGATCCAACATGGCATGTGAATACAGGCTTCTCCAACTGGACTACTGGGACTTGGTTGTTCAGATTGGACATAGATCTTGAAAATGCACAAATTGAATGTTACATACGATAACATCAAGGTTATCTGCAAAAAAAAGGTGTATAAGTAGAATCCGAAAAGAAAAATGCTAAGAATAAATAAATAAATAAATAGAGTATAAACTAGAACATGTAGAATAAATTCATAGCTGAAATGAATATAGAACGCTGAGTTCTACATTGATAACGACGACATGCCATTTAATCATCATTGAGAAGAGCACAGGCAATGGTCTCTAAACTCAAGACTAACTGGTCTACTACATAGCAATCTAATCCCGGCAGGGAGCCTCCATAGTGAATCGTGTTTTCAAAAGAAAGGAAGAAGAAAAGGAAGAGAAAAAAAAAGAAGGGAGGGAGGGAGGGGAGGAGAAGAAGAAAGGAAAATGTCTTCTATTATATGTTTTTCACATCATTTTACTAGGAATTTCTGTTCTGTAATAATTTCCTCTGAGTTGTATCTCCCATCCAGGAGGGATGTTCTTTAAGATTTAGGATATAAACAAAACTTATAATACTGAATAAGTAAAAAATATCCAGCATGTTCAGAAAGTTTCTGAAACTAACAGGATTCACAAATACCCTCCCTAGATTAGTAACCTTAGTAAGGAATACTGAAGAAACCCTGATCTATGCAGCTGCCTGGTGGGCAGGCAGAGAACACCAAACGCAGGTTTTAAGAGTCACCATTCAGGGGCTGGAGAGATGGCCTAGCGGTTAAGAGCACTGCCCGCTCTTGCAGAGGACCCAGGTTTGATCCCCAGCACCCACATGGCAGCTGAGAACAGTCTGTAACTCCAATTCCAGGAGAACTCCAGTTCCAGGGGAATCCGACACCCTCTTCTGACCTCTGCAGCATTGCACGACACGGGTGCACAAACCTACATGCAGACAGTACATTCATACACATAAAAAATAAATAAATAAAATTTAAAAAAAAGAGTCACCATTCAGGCTTCAGTGGGTTTTTTTAAGGTGGTACAATTGTCTTTGAGGCATATCTGCTCCCATAAGTAATCTTTCATCCATACTCCTTCCTGCAAGTAAACCCAATAAACTTTCTGGTTTGCTGCTTAGAGTTTGGTGGAATTTCTACTTTGGTCTGTCTTTTTTTTTTTTTTCTTATCTGGAGTGAATAAACATTTGTTCACATGTAGTCATACATAATCACACGGGTCAGGAAAGCCACTCCCCCTTCTCCTCCTCTGAAATAAGTTCTCAATATGTAGCCTTCACTGGTACATTGGTGAGTTTACAAAGACCCATCTGCCTTTCCGTTCTAGTGGGGCACCTATGGTGGTTATACTGATGTCTGCTAGTCGGCCCACCTATTGTGCTGCTAGCTCTTGTTCTGTTGAATCATGTTGAAACACAGTTTTCAAAAGTAGTTACATTGTTTTCTAGAAATATGGAAATTGAGGCACAAATAGTTTCACCTCAGTAAGAATTCAAACCTACTTTTCTTGAGTCAAAAATGAGGTCTTGATCCTTTGCAATATTGCAGTGAAGCTTAGGTTCAAGGACAGATGTTAGCACAATAGAATTCCAGGACAGCTGAAAAAGTCTCTATATTACCTTTGTTTAGAATCATTGAAGCTGCTGTTCTGCTCCATTAGTGGGGATAATTGCTATCTGACTGCACTGAGTTCTTCTGAGAGCTCTTAGATTCCACTGAATGCTAAATGCATTTTTCTACAAGAAATCCTTATTTAGCAGTGAGATAAATTATCAAGGGCAAGCACTTAGATGTTCAGAAGTCTTACAACTAACTAGGAGTTCTCTTGGTATATCTGAGATAAATGACCCTTATATGAATAGTGAGATGAAGAGTTTAATTTTACATCTAATTGTAAATAAACATCTAATTCATAAATTCTACATATTAAGATAATTTTTGCTCATTATATTCAAAGGAAACTCTATAAGAAAATATTTTTTACTTACATTGGTTCAACACACTGACATACACAAACTTAAAAATTGCAATTTAACCTGAGATCCCCCGTTCTAAAGCAATACAACTCTAGCATTTACAAACCCAGCAACCCACACTTTTCAGAGGTTTTAACTCTCAATTTCTAGGTAACGCTAAGAAATAAAACCTCTCTTCACTTGGATATAATGTGCTTGACTCATAGTCCTGATGTCCAGATGGATAATGGGACAATTTCTTCTCTCTCTCCTGTGACTCCCATTTCTAGGTTTAATGTTCTCCCAACTTTCTCTTTTTTAATTTACTTATTTTTTGTTAATGAGTTGTGCATTTCATACGTCATCCTTCAGTCCAATTTAGACACATTCCCCTCTCCCTGCCTCCCCACCCCAGTTCATGCCTTCTGCCATACATGTCTTGTATCTTTCTCTCAGTCTTTCCAACATTTTTCACTGCAGAGGCTTGTTGTTTGGGGCAGAATTTAACTATATCAGTCAGTTCTTTGACTCAGCCTTTATGTTGTTGTTGTTGTTCCCTCCCCTTTGTATTGCTCCAAAATATGCCTATATAACTATCACATATGTATCAAAATTATGACCTCTGAGAATAAACTGTGTGCTAATTCCAAAATATGTCTAAGTATTCACATTTTCCCCTTTAATTTTATATTACTCTTAGATAGGAATACATACCTTCCACCCATATACAGCAATTACAGAGTCTGAAAATAAGTGGCAGGTCAATTCTAGAGCCTGTTAAGAGATTCATATTATGACAGCACATTTACTTTCAGATAAAAATAAATATAACAATAATGTTGTTCAGCTTTCCTTGCAACTGAGGATTTGGTGTTTGTTAGCATCCACAAATGAGGGTAACCATTTTTGAAATTCACATTTTCCCCTTTAATTTTATATTACTCTAAATGTATGCATACATATTCTCTTTAAGGACATTGTGAAGCCCTGTCAATCTTTCCCAAAGCATAAACAGTACCTTATTTAGTTTAGCCCAGAAGAGTCAAATTAAATTAAAAGTGAAGTATATGAAGATAAAAGAACATGAAATACAGAGAAAAGGTAAATCCACAAGGTAAAGTTCTCTGAGTCAATTTCCATCTAAATCTGGCCTGAGGGTTGTTTGTCAGGCTAGATTAGGGGACAGAATATTCTTTTTGGCTAAGGGCCTGTCTATGTTCAAGTGGACATAGATAATTTCAGCTTTCTTTTTCTTTTCTTTATTGGTTTATTCATTTTTATTTATTTTATTTAGAAACAGGACCTCATGTAGTCCAGGGTAGCCTCAAATTTACTACACAGGCAAGGTTGGCCTTGAACTCTTCATTCATTCTTTTGCCTCTCCCTGGCAACTTTGTTTCTAAGAACTTTCCTGTTCCTATTTTCAAGTCTCTTGTTCCTAATCTGACATCCATCTGCCAACAACATATGTAATTATTTGCTCCAAATATCAGAAAGTTTAGAAGGGGGAAATAATTTACATGATCTGATATGATACATGTGACCCATCTCTTAAAGTTATTTGTAATAATTTGGCATTAATAATTATAGAAATCCCAAGCATGCAAAGAAAATCTTGAGGATTTTAATTGTTATTGCATTAATATGTATATTAATTGCATAGAATGGACATTTTTACTATATTAATTTTTCAATCCATGAGCATAGGAGGTCTTTCCATCTTCTGATGTCATTTTCAATCTCCTTCAGGGGTTTATAATTTTTATTGTCGAGATCTTTGGTGTCTTTGGTTAGGTTTGTTCCTAGGTATTTTATAGTTTTTAAGGCTATTTTGATTGGAAAGGTCTCCTTGTATTCCTTCTTTAGTTGCTTGTTGTTGGTGTAAAGAAAGGCTACTGGTTTTTCTAGGTTAATTTTGTATACTGACACTTTACTGAAACTCCTATAGCCAAAGCAACCCTCAGTGAAAAGAACAATACAAGGGGGATCTCTATACCAGACTTTAAACTATACTACAGGGCTATAGTCAAAAAACAGCCTGATACTGGCACAGAAATAGACCTGTAGAGCAATGGAACAAAACTGAAGATCCAAACTTAAGCACATCCAATTTCAGCCACCTCATATTTGACAAGGGGCCAAGAAGACAAAATGGAGGAAACACACCATCTTCAGCAAATGGTGTTGCCAAAACTTAATCACCGCTTGTAGAAGAATAAAATTAAACCCCTCCCTCTCACCCTGTACAAAAATCAACTCAAAATGTACCAAAGACCTCAACGTGAAACCCAAAACTCTGAAGGTGATAGAAGAAAAAGTTGGCAGCAACCTACAAGACGCAGGCATAGGAAAAGGCTTTCTAAATCAGAGAGCAGCTGCACAGGAAACAAAGTCAACAGTTGACAAGTGGGACCTTATAAAACTCAAAAGCTTCTGTACAGCAAAAGAAACAATCAGGGAAGTGAAGAGAAAACCCAGAGTGGGAGGAAACCTTCACTGCTGATATATCTGACAGAGCACTAACTTCCAGAATATATAAACTACTCAAAAAACAAACAAGAAAGAAAACAAATGACTCACTCAAAAGATGGAGTAAAGAGCTGAACAGAGACTTCGCCAGTGAGGAAATAGAGATGGCTGAGAAACATCTTAAGAAATGTTCAACATCACTAATAATTAAGGAAATGCAAATCAAAGCCACTTTAAGATATCATCCACTCCACTCCGATATGGCTGGCTAGGATCAAGAAAACAAATGATACCAAATGCTGGAGAGGTTGTGGGGAAAGGGGAACACTCATAAACTGCTGGTGGGAATGCAAACTTGTATAACCATTATGGAAAGCAGTGTGGAGAACCCTTAAAAGACTCAAAATGAGCCTACCACCTGACCCAGCCATACCTCTTCTGGATATATACCCACAAGACTCATCCTACTGCAAAGGCACATGTTCAGCCATGTTTACTGCAGCTCTCTTCACAATAGGGAAAAGCTGGCACCAACCCAAGTGCCCATCAACCAAGTGGATAGAGGAAATGTGGCACATCTACATAATGGAGGTCTATGCCACAGTAAAGAAAGATGACAAGAAAGATGATATCATGAACTTTGCAGGTAAATTGATGGAACTAGAAGATATTATGTTAAGTGAAGTAACTCTGTCCCAGAAAAACAAAAGAAAAGTGGTATTCCTCATCTGTGGATGCTAGCACCAAGTACCTAGTTGTAAGGCAAATTGAGCAACATCAACATTATATTCCTCACAATCTGAACACAACTGTGCTCTTATATTGTGAATCCCTAGACAGATACTAGAACTAACCTACCATTTATTTTCAGACTATGAATTTTTGGTTTATGATGATGGGAATGTATACATATTTTAGAGTAACATAAAGTTAAAATGGAAAAAGGTGAATCAAGAAATATGATATGGAAATGTGCTAGATAGCTTTAGTGTCAACTTGACACACCTGGGTTGAGGGAGCCTCAGTTGGGGAATTGGCTCCATTGGATTGGCCTGTGGCCACATCTGTGGAGTATTGTCTTGATGGTCGAGCAGTGTGGGAGGGCCCAGCCCACAAGAGTGGTGCCACCCTGGGCAGGTTGTTGTGTACTGTATAAGAAGGCAGGCTGGGCATGAGCCAGGGAAGCAAGCCAGTGAACAGCATTCCTCCATGGCCTGTGCTTCAGCTCCTGCCTCCAGGTTCCTGCCCTGAGTTCTTGCCTTGGGCTCCCTGAGTGATGAACTGTGACCCAGGAGATGTAAACTGAATAAACCCTTTCCTACACAAGTTGGTATTAGTCAGAGTGTTTTGTCACAGCAATGGAAGACAAACTAGAACAGGAAATAACACACAGCTTGTTTTCAGAAGATACAATTTTAGTACAGGTGTGATGTATCAGGCTGGTGAAACTTAGTCTTTCTGGGTGCTTAATGACCATACTTAATACCTATACAAATTTGGCCAAGGGACCTAAGGGATCACTTTGTTCCTTCCCCTCAGAGGTCAACTAAGTCTCAGGGGAATATGCATGGGGGCATCTCTTAAAATGTCCTGCAAATGTGAGTCACCAGTCTTTCTGTGCAGGGAGGTCTTAAAGATCCACTAATGGGACTTCAGCCAGTGTCCAGTCTATAAAGAGGAAAGTCTACTTATGCTTCAAAAAGAGAAGCCTGACCTAACTGTGTCCCTAAGTGGATGGAACTGGTGGTTGAAAAGCCAAAAGGAGCCAGGACCTCCCCCCAAAAAAAAAATCTGAGTGACTCTTGAGGACCAGATCCTCAACTGACCTTGAGAAAATAAAAACCTTGGTTAATCCGGGCTGTGTGGCCTTAAGCATCCAAAAGGAAAGTATAACCAGAAGCAAATAATCAGTAAGGTCTGAGATATTGTACTTCAGATATAAAACTTGAGAATCCTCCAAACCTTCAATGATAGATGGGGACTACTGAGATATCCAGCTTGTGGACTGAGTGGCTACTGTGGCCTCTTCAGAGTGTAGACTACCATTGTTGGACTACCCAGTTTGTGTCATGGAGGCCAGTGCAGGAAGATCAAGACAGGACACGTGCTTGCTGGACCTCATTTGGGTGACCATGGGGGGCGACCCCAGTGTGGAGCATGGGGGGCAAGATTGATGGTTGTTTGGGTTTGCCAAGGAGGAACCTTCAATCACTTCCTTGAGGAAAACATGACGTCTTTTGGTAAAAAGAAAGAAAGGAAAGAAAGAAAGAAAGAAAGAAAGAAAGGAAGGAAGGAAGGAAGGAAGGAAGGAAGGAAGGAAGGAAGGAAAGAAAGGAAAAAGAAAGCCAGCACTAAATCCCTCCACAATGCACGCCATCAGCCAGACCTCACCTACCGCCCTCATCACTCCCCGGAATTCCGTTACGTCCTTCCCTCCAGACTGCACGCACGCCAGACCTCCCTCACTCCCCGACTCTTGCCCTTCCCTTCCTGCCGGACTTACCGTTTGCCTTCCTTACTTCCTTCCTTCCTCCGTCCTTCCTCCGTTAAGGAAGGAAGGAAACTCAACTCAGGTGATATTGTGTGTGTGTAATATATATATATATATATAATATATATATATATGCAATACAAGTTGGAGAACAAAAGGAATTCCCATGTTAAAGCATCACTGTATTTTAATGCTTTCTTTTGGTATCACAAGTTTAACTTATGTTACTTTGATGCTATGTGTACTTTAAAGTTTAACTTAAAATAAAATAAAAAAAGACAAAAAAGGAGAAATCCCTACAGCTAGAAGTCAAGAGGCCAGAAGAAGGGCCATCACTACTTCCTTGTGGAGGTTTCAAAACACCAAAACACCCTTCCTATACGGAAAGAGAAAAACCCTATTTTCTCCCGCCAAAACCATAAATGTCCATCTGTGATTTCAATGAGAATACTTCTTTTCCTCCTCTTCCTCCTCCTCCTTCTCCTTCTCCTTATTCTTCTCCAAGGAGGAGGAGGAAGAGGATAGGAGGAGGAGGAGGAGGAGGAGGAGGAGGAGGAGGAGGAGGAGGAGGAGAAAGGTACAATTCCTAGATATCCATAGGTAGAAAACCTTTGAGAAAGAAGGACATGTCATTCACTGATCTTTCATGTTAGTGAAGTATATCACTTTAGGACTACACATGCCTGCATATGACTGCCCCAAGATTAAAGGCTATCAGAACACTGAAGTTCCTAAACAGATGTAAATATGTCTGTTTTAATTTGGGTAACTTTGACAAAGTCACCTGTTATCTTTTATCAAGGTCAGTACAACAAGCCTGGCTTCTTCTTCTACTGTGCCATTCTGGTCATTTAACTTTAGTGGACTTGTGTAAACCAGAAGCTTATCAAATGTTTTCCTTGCATACACCAGCAGACAATGATTATGGGGGACATGACATATTATTTGTTCCCACCTTTTCTCATGCTTCAAGTTGTAGGGGCCAGGCATGTTTCCATTGGTCAATTAGGCCCCATTCCTCTCAGCCACTAGCCTTTCCATGAACACCACTCCTAGACCTAGCACTGAGCGATTTTTATTCATCTAATTCTGCAAACCCTTTCCAACATTCTCATAAGTGAATTCTCAGGTTGTTGCAAGGAAGCACTTTGTTCCCTTTCTCTTCACTAACTTCTAAGACAACAGGAAAGTGGTTTTATTCATTTCCTGGAGCTCAGAGGCTGTTTTGATACTTGAAAAAGCAACTTACCCAGAGATTACCTTAGGGGTGAGGCAAGAGAACAGAGCATTGCACATTCCAAATTCTGAATTCAGCCCACTTCTTTCTGGCAGAGGCTGAAGTGATAAGACAAAAACTTTAATACTTTATTTTTTTAATAATTTTTTTAAATTTTTTTTATTTATTTATGTGTATGAATGTACTGTCTGCATGTAGGTCTGTGCACCTGTGTCGTGCAATGCCGCGGAGGTCAGAAGAGGGTATCGGATTCCCCTGGAACTGGAGTTCTCCTGGAATTGGAGTTACAGACGGTTCTCAGCCGCCATGTGGGTGCTGGGGATCGAACCCGGGTCCTCTGCAAGAGCGGTCAGCGCTCTTAACCGCTAGGCCATCTCTCCAGCCCAAGACAAAAACTTTAAAAGTTAGTGTGCTAGAAGGAGGATGTGGGATCAGTGCTTAAATATTTGCCTGGCACGTGTGAGGCCCTGGGTTAAATCTCTAACATCCTTCTCCCCTACATGTGAAATATGTTTTCAGATAAATCTTCATGCCAGGAATTTATGAATATGTACCATCATTAATGGGACCAATCACCAGGAAAAAGACGTATTAGTTAACCTTCCACAGACAGAGATCCTCTGTCATAAGGCAAAAAATCATATATAACATTTATTTAAAATGAGCTCATTTTCTGTGTGATTTTCCTAAAATATCCAGATGGCTTTGGAGTTCGAATACAGATAATGCCACATAAGCATTCCTAATGCTCTGGGCTCCACCAGGATAACAAGCCTCACCCCAGCCCCTCAGATGGTCAATCATGACTCAAATCCCTTTAAAGCTCTCTTAAGACTCCAAGAACCTAATGTCAATTGTGCAATTACAAATCCTGTTTTAAATGTCTCCAAGTTCTGCACACTGAAGAGGTAAATGGAAAAAAATTTGAGAGATGGAGGAGGATCAGATCAATTTGGACTTTCATTAAACTGCACATAATTAACATGAAACAGATGCCTACCAATTAATTGTGCTGGCTTCAGACCTGGGAAATCTTTACTGAGTCTCTTGGATGGAAATTAGTAGAAGATAAAAACTAATGCAACCACCAAACAGTCAATAAAAATTTATTACAGTACTATGACTATTTTAGCTTAAAATAATTACATCTCTAACCACATTAAAAATTAAATAACAAAGTTACTTATTCAAAGAAAAGGACTTTAACACCTCAAAATAGTAGAAATATATAATTATTTTTATTTATGTTATTATTAGTTTTTTCAGTGCCAGGGATCAAGTCCAATGCCTCATACATGCTAAGAAAGTTTCTAAGCACTGAGCTATAGTCCAGCACATTAAAAGATCAAGCTGAAAAACAGATAAGAAATGATATATAAGAAAAAGTGTTATTTAGATATATATTATGTATCTACATCAATTATAAACTTATACATGTGTGACCAAAATAATCTAAGGTGGGATTCCTTAAACTTCTTCCAGCACAATAGTTTTTAACCCAAGAAATTTTTCACATGAGCCAAGGACTATGGGTATATACAACATTTACAGCAGAAAATATAACATTGCCTCCTGGCATGAAAACACCACTGCATGCAAGGTACCCAGACACACATGGGCCCTGTGGCTGGAAAAATAACGGATTTTATTAAAAGAGCAGATCCTGAGCTTAAAGAAAGGGTGGAATTAACCAAATAGAGCCAAAATTACAAAACAATGAGTAGTAAGTGCCCAGCTGGAGTGAAGATAGATTATAGCCTTTCCAGCAAGTGGACTGTACCAGGAGACTGTGAAAAGATATCAGTTCAGAAATGCAGATGGGGCCATACGGAACAGCACAGCAGGCCGTGCTGGAAGAACAGCACAGCAAGCAGTGTTGGAAGAACAGCACAGCAGGCAGTGCTGGACAGAACAGCACGGCGGGCAGGTCTGGACAGAACAGCACGGCGGACAGTGCTGGACAGAACAGCACGGCGGACAGGACTGGACAGAACAGCACGGCGAACAGTGCTGGACAGAACAGCACGGCGGACAGGACTGGACAGAACAGCATAGCGGACAGTGCTGGACAGAGCAGCACAGTGGACAGTGATGGACAGAACAGCACAGCAGACAGTGATGGACAGAACAGTGCTGGACAGAAAGCACGGCAGAGCTACATTGCATTAGTTACTTTTCTGCTTCTGTGATAAACACCATAACTAAGGCAACTGATAGGAAAAAAAGATTATTGGATTTACAGTTCCAGAGGGATGAGCCCATTATGTCAGGAAGGCATGGCAAGAGACAACTGGAGCAGAAAGCTGAGAGCTCACATCTTCAAGCAGGCACAGGAGAGAGAGAGAGAGAGAGAGAGAGAGAGAGAGAGAGAGAGAGAGAGAGAGAGAGAGAGAGAGAGAAACTGGGATGGGGTGACAAACTCTCAAAGCCCACCTCATACAATATACTTCTTTCAGCAAGGGTGCACTTCCTAATCCTCCCCAAGCTGCAACGTGGACAAAGTGTTCAAATACTTGGAGCCTATGGGGACATTCTCATTTTAACCAGCACCTACATCATAAGAGAGCTTTGTAACAGGTTCATGTGAGGTGACCATAAATGTGGCTATATGATAGGTTCATATGTTATGTCCATAAAAGCATCTCTGTGACAGGTTCACATGAGATGATCGATGGAGGGCTCCAAGACAGATTCATGTGAGGTGACCTTGAGTGTGTCCAACTCTGAGCTCAGGGTTGACAGTTAAAAATCTTAAAAGGAATTAAGAACAGAGAGTTTTGAAACAAAGCTGGGGAGAAAGATAATTGAGTAAAGTGTCTGCTATGCACACATGAGTTCAGAAGCCCAACGGCCATGTAAAATAGCTGGGTGTGATAACAGGCATCTGTAACTATAGCACTGGAAGGCAGAAACAGGAGGACTTAAACACTCTAGCAAAACAGTGACTTCAAGTTCATGGAAAGATCCTGTCCTAACAATAAAGGGGAAGAGTGATAAAGGAAAACATGAGATATTGAGCTCTGGTGTTCCATATGAAACACACACACACACACACACACACACACACACAAAAAAAAAAAAAAAAAGAGAGAGAGAGAGAGAGAGAGAGAGATTTAACAATGAAATTTGTTTCTCATTTCATAATCAGTAATCTCTTACTCTCATATAGTGATTGGTTTTGGAGCCAGTGCCCAAGTTCCTGAATTTTCATACCCTAGTATCAAATGGCATTGTATTTGCCCAGAACATACCTATAATTTACTTTAAATCATGCATAGATTATTTATAATATCTAATAAATTATAAATGCTTTGTAAAGAGTTGCAATGCTTAGGTAATCATAGTAAGAAAAAATATACATGTTAAATCCACAGAATTATTTTTTCTGAATAGTTTCACATGGCAGCTTGAATGCACACAGGTGAAACATGTATACAGGAAAGGCTAACAATGCATGAGTGTCAGCCAGGGTTCCTTGGAGAAACAGAATGTGTAGCAGGCGACTGAGGGAAGATACTTAAATAGTGTACTTTATGGGTGTATGCCAGCTAGTTATGGTTAAGCCTGTGGTAACCAGCAGAGGAGAAAGGCTTGTGTGGCTTAGTCATTAATCAAGGAGGGTGAACTATTCTAGTAAGAGTGGACTGGATTTGAGATTTGTTGAAGGTATGTTGAACTTCAGAGCTCAAAATTTTAGTATTACTTGGCATTTCAGAACCATAGTGATATTTTTCTGATGCGCAGGGTCAACTGTTACATGCTAAGTAAGTGTTTCATCATTGGATAATATCCCCAGTCCTTGATTTTGAGATGGGCATCACACTGTAGTATAGCTTGGACTGGAATCCACAGTCCTGCTTTGTTCACTGAGTGCCAAGTCCAACCACAGGAACAACTGGACTGTGGTGTTCTGGTCATTTCTTGTACTCTGTTTCTTCATATTTCACTTCTTTCCATCTTCCTGTAAAACTTGTTCTTTCAAGTTTGTGATTCAACTATGTTAACCTGGCCGTGGGAGTATTGAGGAATGGAAAGGAGTTTAAGTCTTTACAGTCTTAATTACAGAATGTGGTGTTTGGGTTCTAAAGCCCACAGACATGATATCTTTACTTGTGCACCTCACTTACAATCTTGCCTTTATTCCCCAATTAAGGCTCTACTCTTTCCTGTATTATCTTCAGTAAGTGCGACCCAATCTCCCAAGTGCATCAAAGCATCTTGACCTGTCTGCCATCTATTACGGCTTTCATTCCAGTGTGGAGAGAGGGGAGCAAGGTGCAGGTGGGGTTTCTGTCCCTCCATTGTGGCAGCTGTTTCTTTCTCCTTGGTCTGCACTCCCACAGATGCTTCTTGTGTCCTTTCAGTCCTTTCTGGGAGTGATCAATAGGTTTTATGTGGTAAGAGTTGGAAAAACAGTGCGGATAATCCTATTGATTAATTTTTAGCAGTTTGTCCACTCTAATTGCTTATTCTATTTCATGCCTTCATAATAGAATGCCCAAGACAGGGTAATTATGAGGAACAGAAATTTATTTCTTATAGGACTAGAGGCTAGGAAGCCCAAGGTCATAGGACCTGTATGTAAAAGGACATAAATACCACATTATCCGTTGGGAAAGGAAAGAGAGGCAAGAAACTGTAAGACAGCAGCAGCAGGTGCTGCACTCACTTGTATAAGAACTCCACCCACAAGAATGGACCATTCTTCCAAGAACAGCATGGTCTCCTCACAAAGGACCTGACTCTTAACTACTGCTACATGGAATTAAGTTTCTAACAGTAAAATGAGGGACACATTAAAACCTCCCACTGACAGGTATTTTCTTAGCAGTTTCTTGTTTCTGCCTAGCTTAGGGTGTTCACATCACTCCTCTAGTAACTACCTTTTCCTCAGACCTGAGGTCCTTTGTTTGTACAATATCAACTCTACAGGTGGTTGGTGTTTTTAAGTTAACCTAGATGATTTTTGTTGAAATTCTAAAAGTAATCTTCCTGTTAGCTCTCTATATCTGAGGGTAAATCAGAACTTCTGCCAAAGAAATGCCAGCTTATATCCAAATGTTTGTGTGGGAGATTTCCAAACATTCAAAATAAATACTGTGAATGAGGACATTTTTATTGTTTAACCCATAGAAATGGTAACACTGCTTATTGGAGCATCAGTTAACACACCCTACCTAGGAAACACAGCCCACCAGCCTAGAGAACTCTTTCTAGAATTCAGGGTCTGAGGAGAAATGGTAGACCAATTACTGTCAGAAGCCAAGGCAGGAGGCACAGCTGAGTTGGTAGACTTAATGAATAACTATAGTGATTTAGTTAGCAATAAACTAAGGCCAAAACACAGGGCCAAAACTCATGGGAAACAAAATAAGAACACATCGCTCAGTAATCTGACTCAGTATGCACAGGGAGTTACTGAGCCCTTCTTAATTTGCTGGCAGATAGCTCCTCAAAGTGGTTAACCTGTCCAGCATTAAGGGCTATAAAGATGTATAGCAAGGAATCAGGGTTACCTTGACACCACAAAGGCTCAGAGCCTGTCTTGGAGAAGAAGTCCCTTTTCTGGCATCATGGGAAAATTTTATCATGTTTGTCAAAATGCTGTTGTGAACTTTTTTGTGGCAGCTTGAGCGCTCAGCCACCACCGCCCACATCCATATGTCTCAGTGTATGTAGTGCCAGGATTTCTGCTTGCCATTTGCTCTGTCTGCACTGAGCCAAAAAACAGGTGAGAAGTGAAAAATCCACACAGTGTTTTTAAACACCCAGATGTTTGCCACCACGCACTGAGGTATCTGCACCACAGCGTTTCTCACCTCGTCCTCGCTTGCATGGCACTGTGAAACACGAGCTGTTGTGTACATGCTAAGTGCTCTGAAGACTGAGAAAACGCAGAACGTTGTCAGCAATTGCTCTATTTCTCTTTAAGAATCAGAGACTCTGAGCTCTGGATAGAATTTTAGAAAATATCAAATGCCTCTTCCTTCATAATAGATTTGCGACATCTCTGCGAACAAATAAAAGAAACTTTAGTAAAACCCTGCCTGATATTAAGGAAGATTAACTCTGGGGCTCTGGTTTTAAGTTTTAAATGCTAGTGCAGGAAACACTAGCTGGGTGCCTCTGCTGACTCAGTACTGGGTTCTGAGAACACATATGGGGTTCTGAGAAGGCAGGTAAGTCCTCATGGTTTCAGAGTGTCACCATATGGTCACCACCTTTCAGTGTGGCGCATGGGATCTCCAGTAGGCTATATCCAATGAACCAGTGAACCCTCTCCCTTTCGAGTGAGTCCTTGTGTGGGACCACATGGGTAACACCAGGGGTCTGCTGTTGGAATGTTAGGCTGGCCCGAAAGCCCTGTATCTTCTGCACACACCAATTCGCTCTGTCATACAGCCACTTGCCAATGAGTCAGAGTCATGGAAGGCCATCGACCAAAAGTCAGCAAGACATCATGCTATTGGACTTCAGCCTCCAGAAAGAGGACCACATAAACGTCTATTGTTCATAAGGTGCCATCTCTGGCTTACTGTTCTAACATCAGAGAACAGATTCAGACAACATGCTCTGAAGTTCACCTCAGACTAATAAAGGGGAGAAATGATACAGCAGCATGGACATCAGGAGGAAGAAGCACCAGCAATGATATTTAAGGTACTGAGTCAAGAGGTCTTAAGGAATTAGGTACTTCTGTCTGTGCTGGAGCATCTCTTAGAACTGGGCATGGTGATAGGCATGGCACTGATGTTCAACTTAACTCCCATATAATTCATAGCCATCTTTATTCTCATGTTAACTGTCCTTCAGAGAGATTCAGGAATATTCTCAAGGTGATAGAAATTTAGAGGATGGGTTGTCAAATGATAGTCTATCTCCTACCTGCTTTTTTCTGAGTAGTTTTGCTTCCCTTCGAATTCCTCTCACAAAGCCAGTTCCTTGACGTCTCTATGGAGTCATCCAAGGATATGGCCAAGGCCTTGAGGAAGTCAAATCAGCTGAAGAAGAAAAAGATGATTAACACCAGAAGGTGGAAAGGAGCCCTGCTGCCTACACTAAAAAAAACGGAGGAAATGGAGGGTTTGGAAATAGGTAGGTAAGATTCCTTCCTAATCAGGTGAGTAGATGTCACGCATATAGGGGATCAAATAAATCTAGGGTTAGAGAAGGAGAGCTTTCCTCTAAAATACTTACAGGAATAAAGCCATTATAGTCTCATTTTTCATTTGTATGCTCTTTGAAACAGGGTCTCCCAGTAGAAACTACTATGTGGACCAGACTGCCCTTGATCTCACAAAGATATACCTCTCCTGCCCCGCAAGTGCTCATATTAAAGATGTGTGCTACCACCACTGGCTTAGGAGAAACTTTTAAAGAGAAACTGAGGAAAAGATGGGCAGAAACAAACAAACAGCCTGGTTGGAATGTGGGGTAAGAAGTTTTCTAATTGTGATCAGCTGACTTTCAGGAAGAGCTATTCATGCAGGGCTGTGGCGTGTGCTGCGCTCACAGTTTGGAGTAAGCCAAAATCCTAGTGGGAAGTTTGGTTAAGCCAAAGCCAAGGGTAAAGAATCAAGGCAATGCCAGAGACCAACTGTACACTTGCAAGTGCAGTCTCAATACACCTTTCCCATGCTTACATCAGGTCTTCGACAGCAGGGCCTTATCACCTCTCTTCTTGCAGGTATCCCAGTTTACAGGCAAGGAGCCTTTATCTTTTGGTGGGGCTTGGATCCCCTGGTCAACATCTCCTTGGTAGAATAATCCATTATTGATATCAGAGCTCTCCTGTATTAATATATTTTGCTTAAGTGCACAGCTTAAGGAGACTTTAGTATTATATTTGGTTCTGAATAGAGAATAATCCTTTTCACAGTTCCTATGTCTATTAGTCAATTAAAGAAGGTGGTTACCAAAGGCCACTAAACCAATAAAACAAATATAGGTCTCTGTCTCCTACTGGGTTGGTAGACCTTGGTGCGGAATTATCCTGCACCTTTCCCATGTTGTCTCTTTGTCGTCTCCCTGGCATGTGGGTTTCCCTTTTGTGATTCAAATCCCAAATGCCTTGAGTCAAGTAAGACTCCTCCGTCAGCACCAGCTACACCTCTCCTGCCTGGAAATAATGTGCAGCAGTGGCAGCCATATGCCTGTATATCCCAAATCTAATTGGCTATTAGCTCTCTCCTTGGAGGAATAACCCATGGCTGATGCCACAAGCTTACATCCTCTAGTGGTTAGGAGATGTTATAAGCCACAGTAAGACCCTGTCATATATTACAGAAAAAAATGTAATTCATAGATTAACATACCATCCAAATATCTGTGTCTATACCAAAGTAACCTACCATGACAATTAGTACTGCTTAAATACCTATATATGTAATTGCCTGTGCTTTATTAGTAGGACTGAAAGGTTATTCCTGGACAAACTGTCAGCCCATGACAGGAAACAGCCAGAATTGACCAGAGTCCAAAACGACAGCTCCAGAGAAAGTAGACTGTTCTGCTTCTCGTCCACCTGTGCCCTTTTTCTAAGCCTAGGGAACAATCTGTGGAAGAGGAGGTGTAGTAGAATGTAAGGGCTGTGATTGGGGTGAATGGTGAAACTACAGCAATATAGACTGGACACTCATTTGATAAACTTGATTGAACATACAAGCCCCGCAGCTGGATGGTGGGACCCTTGAGCTGTGTGGGTTTGGCACAACTGCTTGCAAATTGGTTTTACATGAAGTATGCTTGTACTCATAAATTATTACTTATTGTTAAAAAATGAAAAAAATAAAAAAGTAATAGAAAAAAAAAGAATCAAGGCAATGCAAACTCTTGATCAAGAGCTCTCTGCAACACTGACCTCTGTAAGAGTCATTTAACTGTGAAAATGTATTTAACCCCCAGCAGCTTCATCTTCTACTGGAGGTTCTTTCATGTCTCCACTCAGTGCTACAGTGACTATAAAATGCTTCAGTAGATGAGGTGCTTGGAGTCCTAGATGTCCAGCCTTGACTTCATCCAATGGTGAATAGGTTTCCTTAGACGTCCAGGTAACAACTCTGAGCCACTTTCTGTCCCATTATAGGCAGCTGGTTTGGGTTACCTAGAGAGTTCAAGGAAGTTTTCCCTAAGACCTCATCTCAGCCAGCCCCGCTCGATGAATTTCCTGCATTTTAGCTCAGAACCACAGGATTCTATAAACTTGCTTATCTTGATAGTGATAAAACATGTTGAAGTAGAAATTCTGAATCTTTACTGTTGGGCTGCTAAGAGACTAAATGGCTCACTGGTAAACTCTTAGAGAAGCTCAGTTTAAGTTGTATATGATTTCATGGTCAACAGTGGTTAACATTCTGTCCAGATTTCAAACATGTGGGTCCTTTGACCATGTGGAATCATCTAGCTTAATATAATATATGATGTTTATAGATGATAAAATCAAATCTGCCATCCATCAGTAACTTTTAAAAATTAGATGATATCTATTAAATAACAAACCAGGGCTAAAATGTGTAATATATTCTGCAATAGGAGGGATGCAAACATGCAAAAAAAGCTTATAGACCTTTATATTAGTAATATTTTTTGTTACTATAATGAAGCAACCAAGGACACAAACTTTACCAAGAAAAAAGCATATTTATTTTGCAGCAAGGGTGGTCATGGTGGCTGCATTTACCCAGTCCTGGTGAGACTGTCATGTTAATGACAGATGGCCATTATACGAGTATGTGTCAGAGCAAGCAATTACATCGCAGGCCAGAAAACAGAGAGAAATTTGTAGACCTTTCTGAAAGAATGTCCCTAATGAGCAAGGACCTCCTATTCGGACACCTCTCAAGGACACTACTGTCTTCAATTAGTGGGAACCTGGGATCCAAGCCTGTAATCATTACAGACCCTTACGAGATACACATTATATTAGTCTACAACAAGAACCCTTATTTTGCCATATCTATTTTTGTTGTTTTAGAGGAGTTATAGAAATACATTAAAGTTCTTAGATAATGATTTATGGTCCCTTTAACCTTCCTGGCCACTTCTCATATTTTCCTTGTTTCTAACATTTACCAAGGCAATTGTTACCTGTGAGCCAGAGTTCTTTTTATAGCGCTTGAATTCTATAAAAGCAGGAAAACTAATGTGAACGGATGGTAGCAGGCCAGTCATTATGGACTAATGATGGCCCTACAGAATTCAAGTTCTAATGAAACACACCAGGGCTGCTCGGATGGCTAGCCAAAAGCTAGCAGAACTATCTTAGATCACCTGACTACAATGTACCTCTAGGTTAGTGAAATAATTCAAAATTTATGGGTTTGTCGAAACAAAATAGAATAAAGTAATTCAATAAACACAACAATATTGGGTCGTGGTTCTGGTAAAGTTATTGCCAGTTGCCATTCAGGTTTGATTAATGTTACTGAGAAAAAAGTACTCTAGGGGATGAAGAGTCAGTTTGGTGATTAAGAGCATTGACTGATCTTCCAGAGGAACTAGGTTCAGGGTTCCCAGAACCTACATGGCAGCTAATAACTGTTCATTATTCCATTTCCAGGGGGTTGGATGCCTCTTCTGGCCTCCATGGGCATTGCACACATGTGGCATGCCTACCTACATCATGCAGGCTAAACAATCATACATATAAAAATAAAAAGAGAAAAACATAACCCATGTAAATTCAATGCTAATTTTCTTTTGCAAATTAATAGCCAACTACTGAAAAGTTCATTTCCTACAGCCACTGAATATTCTTCCCAAGACTGTGCTGTGGAGTGCAGCTTATTTACAATTATGCCGATTACAACCTATCATTGTATAAAGGAGAACATTATCTGACATTGATGAAGAGTGAATAAGGAATAGTTGTTACCTAGAAAACATATGATTCCTCCTAGTATTGTGTACCTTTTTCCAATGAGAAATTATATACTTTCAATTATTGAGTGATGAGATTGGAAAGTAGTAGACGGTAGTATAGAGGAGTCCTCTCTGTGGTAGTGATGCATTACTGTGTGGGCAAAGTAGAATTTATAGAGACAAACATATCCAAGGGCACACACTGCTGTAAGACTCTTCCAGGATCACAGAGGCCACAGGGGAGGGAGCAGATCTGCTCAGCTCTTACTCCTGTGTGTATTCTCTACTTGAACCTAGCCTAGGTTAACTGAGCTCAGAACATCTCCTGCTGTGCTCAAAATAGAAAAGCAGGGCCTGAAGATGAATGTAATTGACAAAGAGAAATGTTGGGCCTCTGATGACAAGCACCTCAGAGGATTATCAAATTTATTATCTTGAAAAGATTGAATTTTCACAACACTGTTGGGGAACTGAGGGGAGTAAGGAAAGTGGTAGCTAATTGAATTTGTAAGACACACTGTCAATAAGGAGAAAATCAAGGGAATTACATTAAGGACAAAGAATCCTGTTCTTTTCTCCTATGTACATATGATATGTGTGTGTGTGTGTGTGTGTGTGTGTGTGAGAGAGAGAGAGAGAGAGAGAGAGAGAGATCTCAGAAGTGAGAGAATGTGCATGTTTGAATAAGAACATTAGGCAGAAGAGAGTGTGTGTCAGAGAGAGAGAGAGAGAGAGAGAGAGAGAGAGAGAGAGATAAAGAAATTGTAGAGATAAACATTTGCAATCATCTTGTGGTAATGGTAATGAACCCAATTCTGTTCTCTCTGTGGCTTTTCTCAGGTGAGAAAAATACTCAATAGACTTGTGTACTGAAGCAGAAAGAACATCACCCTAGGAATTACAGACCACGGGCTGCTGCTCACAGGTAGCACAGCATGGTCAGGTCGTCCACATACAATGCTGTGTGGATCTCCTTTGCAATGGGCCACAGAATTTTGCAACTTTGTTATTTACCTGACCCAGAAGTCAAATATCAATGTAGATAGCGACTAGTGTTATGTCCAGCTATGGAATCCAGCCAGACAACTGATTTCAGATATCTACAATTCTAAGTCTAAAACTGCCTCTTCATTCTAACAACATGAAGTTTCAATTAAAAAGAAAAGGCTAATAGTTGTCTGAGAGAGAGTATGTGGTGTGTGTGTGTGAGAGAGAGAGAGACAGTGAGACCAAGAAAGAATTTTCAAAATTTGTACTCCAATACATTAAACTCCTTCAATACTTACTCATAGCTTTATGTGTAAAATATTTAAATATCTAGCTCGCAGCTCATCTATATATACATAATCCATCAACTTCTGGGTATGCATGTTAATATCTGACAAATGAAAACAGTGATGCATATGAATCTACGTGTGAATATGTCTTATTCTTCCCCATATATTTAACAAATTTAAACAAGCAGTAAAAATGTTTGATTCTTTTCTCAGCTTGACTTTTAACTAGGGACTTGGTGCTAGCATCCAGAGATGAGGAATACCATTCCCCATTTGTTTTTCTAGGATTGTGTTACTTAATATAATAGCTTCAAGTTCCGTCTATTTACCTGCAAAGTTCATGATGTCATCTTTCTTTTCTTTTTTAAAAATAAAATATTTTATTGGTGTTTTGTGTGTTTCATACATCATTTCTCAGTGCAATTTAGACACACTCCCCTTTACATGCCCCCCACCCCACCCCAGCTCATGCATTCTGCCATACATGTCTTGCATCTTTTTCTCAGTCTTTTTAAAGTTTTTCTCTGTGAGGTTTATTGTTGGGAAGAGGTTCTGTTTCAGTCATCTTTCTTTACTGCTACATAGAATTCCATTGTGTAGATGTACCACATTTTCTCTATCCACTCTTCAGTTGAGGGACAATTGGGTTGCTTCCAGCTCTTTGCTATTGTGAAGAGAGCTGCAATAAACATAGATGTGCATGTATCTCTGTCACAGGATGAGTCTTGTGGGTATATACCCAGGAGTGGTATGACTGAGTCAGGTGGTAGGCTCATTTTCAGTTTCTTGTGAGTTCTCCACACTGCCTTCCACAGGGGTTCCAGGAGTTTGCCTTCCTACCAGCAGTGGATGAGTGTTCCCTTTTCCCCACAGCCTCTCCAGCATTTGGAATCCTTTATTTTCTGGATAATAGCTAGTCTTACTGGAGTAAGATAAAATCTTAAGGTGGTTTTAATTTGCATTGCCTTAATTATTAGTGATGTTGAACACTTTTTATGATGTTTCTCAGCCGTCTTTACTCCTTCATTTATGAAGACTCTGTTCAGCTCTTTACTCCATCTTTTGAGTAGGCTTCTATTGACTTCTTTCTTTTTTGATGTTTTTGAGACAGGGTCTCCCTGCATCCCCAGATAGCCTGGAACTCACTCTGTAGACCAGGCTGGCCTTGAACTCACAGAGATCTGCTTGCCTTTGCCTCGCAAGTGCTAGGTTTAAAGTTGTGCACAACCACACCTGGCTCTATTGACTTCTTGAGGAGGAGCAGGAAAAGGAAAGAGTGGATAGAAGATATTTTGGTTCTATAAATAACCCTCAAATCTACTTGATACAAGCCCTAAAAAGGCAATCATTGATACTCTCCTACCTCAAACAGTACATGACAAATAACAGGTGCTTAAAAATGTTTGAAGGGAAGAAATGAATGAAAATGTAAGGAACTCATAATATTCTATACAACGTCTATAAACACAAAGGCTTATGAAATTAATCAGTTATAATTACTGATGTCAACGTCTATCACTGTGTGTTGTGTATACAATTCTTATTGGGAAATACTTGGGCACATCCAGTAGAAAAACATAAATTAAAAAATATATCAAGCAGGATTCTCCAAAGAAACAGAACCAGTAGATATACAAATATGCATATGAGGACACAAATACATACCTTCACACACATATATTCACATGTACACAAATGCACACACACACATAATACACACTTGTACAATTACACATACAGTATGAATACATACACATGAATGTACCCTTCTCCAAATGCCCACATGTACACACACACACACACACACACACACACACACACACACACACACAATTTCCTACTGATCCATCACATGATTCCAGAGAGTTGCAGGCCCAGATACCTGGAAAGTTGGGCTAGAGTTGACGTAGCAATTCTGAGGTAGTCTTTCTTCTTTAGAAAACAACTTTTTTTCTATTCATCCGTCATTTGGGTTTATGAATCCTATAGATATTATCAATATTAATCTTTAAAATCAACTGATTTGAGATTTTTAACATCTCTCAAAAACCATCACAATTACATCCATGTCAGTAACTGATGGTTTCTATGACTGAGGAAAGTTTATACGTCTATGACAAAATCATGAAAAGTGACATCTATCCAGGTTTCATTCATGATGATTTAGAAATGTCACTTGCTGCACATCTCCATCTACCCACTGTCCACCCAGAAGTTCGAGACAATGTAACTAAAATACAACCTTATATAACTCTGTTTCCACAAGATGTAATCTTTGTGGTACAGCAGATTTATTTTTATCAAAAAGAATTCTAAGTCATTTTCCAATGACCTTTGACCAAAATGTTCATTTGGTACCAAGGAATTGTACATTCTTCATGTTTACCTATTTTCTACTGCTCTAAAGGATTACTTGACCATGCAGATCTGGGAATCTGTCAGTCACCAGGTTCATTCAATCATTGTAGGAAAACAAATATGACTAATTAGACTACAGTCACCTACTGATGATGGTTTTATTAAAACATTTATGTTACTAATTGAAGAAAATCTTCATTTAACTTTATTTTATTTTAATTTATTTCACTGCATTGTTATGAATTTATATCCTAAATGATATTGTTAGTGATAATTTTAGCACTTACATAGCCTGAGAGTTTATCCTTCAAACTTAATGTGACACATTATGAAACTCAGGCTTAATTTTCCTGAGCTGTATGTCGATCTAATAAAGGGAAATCAACTCCAATATCTTGCATTTGCCTATTTTGTATTAAGCTAGCCCTCATGGGAATTAAAGAGACATCTTGGAAATGGTCCTGAACCGGTTAATAACCAAACACCTTTTCCCTGAAGAAATCAATATACCATTTTGGACACAATTTATTATTACATATTCATTTTAGACAGAACAGCAGGCAGTCTCCCGAAGAGATATTTTAATACTGTCCTCAAAGTCCCTGCCTGCTACCAGTGCTCAGAAACCTGCATCCTTAATTCTTAATTCACATCAATTAGCTACACATTTTGAAATAACTAACTAATGCATCAATTAACTAAACTAAATAGCAGAAATAAATGGCTAAAAGTGATTCAAAATTTTGCTTTTAGATATTTTCTGTTGCCCTATTTTTATTATTTAAGAAAATTAAATAAATGCACACATAAAATATCAGATACAAAGAGTCAGTATTAAGAACATCATTATTAGGTATGAAAGAATAGCCACTAGTATCTGTAATGACTGCACATTGTTCAACATAAAACAACTCAGAAAACACAAGATTATAGAAAAACTTGGACCATCTTAGAGTATTCAGAAACACTTACTCACATCTTAGTCCTGGCAGCATCTGTACTTACTGGTGATCAAGCTGAGCCAACACTGGCCTGTACCCTTGAATGTCATGATATTTCTATTTGTTCTAATTGAACAAGAATGCAGTGATCTGCTCAAGGGAGTTTAGGCCTATAGGGATCCCTAGGCTGAGGGGCTGGGGATGGTGTAAGAGGCAGCCATCCTAAACAGAAAACCAGACAAATTGCATGGCATTGGCCTGTGCCAGGCAAAACCAAGCCCTTGGCTGAAGCCTCCCTAATGCATTTGGGGGCTCCAGCACTTTAGACTCAGTAGGACTCCTAGAATGTTACCAGACATTCCTGGTTGATACCTCCTCAAGGTTAAAAAGAGAAGACAGTAAGGTAGCACCAACAGTAGCTTTCCAAATGGGAATCTAATAATGCACCCTCACCCCAGGTTGGAAGTAGAGCTCTTCTGGGGTCAGGAGTTGGAGGAGTGATGCTAACAAAATACCAGTGCCTAATAGGCAACAACAGCATGACTTGAAACATATCTGAAAACTGCCAGGGAGAAATAAAGCATTGTGAATGCTCAGGAGAGAAAGTATGGAAGGAGCCAGGATCCATTGAGTTTATCATAGGGACTACACTGAAGGTAGCTTAATTACACGTTCATGTATTGTTTAGGGATGGGGTTGCTTTCTGATATTTGATGATTTTGTCATTATGCCATCCTCCTAGGGTGTCCTTATACAACCCTAAATTAATGAAGTCAACCACTTAACATACCTTCCTGATACCAAGAAATTCAGTAAACAAGCATATGAGGGAGTTAATGGTACTGCATAGTTTACTGTTGTACAGTAAATTTTTCTGTTATTTCTTGAGACAGGGCCTTGCTGTTTGGCCCACTGGAGATTCCAACTCACAACAGTCCTGTATCTAGCTCTAGAGTGTGGGGATTTACAAGCTTATGCTGCCACACATGGGAGACACTTTTTATAATTAAAAATTACTTGTTTTTCTTTTTGTGTGCATATGTGTCTGCTTGTCTCTGGTTACCAGTGGTTGTAAACCAACTGGGGCTCCACACGAGCAACAAGGGGTCTTAATCACTGTGCCATCTCTCCAGGACCATAAACTTATTTTTAGAAGTTGAAGTCAAGACTTCTAAAGTAGAATTAGTATAGTCATCATATAAGCCAGTAACAAATTAGTTAATTATCATTATCAAGTTTATGCACTCTCCATAATCATATGTGCTTTTCTTTCATGTTACTGGTAGTGCAGAGGGGTTTGTTCACACCCCATTACCACAAACACATAAGAAAGGCTGCACCACAGTATTGCAATGGCTCCAATGCATGTGGTGACAGTTTCTATGGCCCTCTGTAGTTTACGGGACCTTCTCTGTATGAGTGCTCTGTGAAATGTCACTGTGTGATACATGCTTCTTCAAGATCTGCAGGAATGGCTCTTTTTAATTACCCCAAATATTCACTAATCATATGGTCAGTCAGAAAACCTCCTAACACCTGGCTCTCAAAAAATTTAATATGGCCCACTAACATATGAGTACCTACTATCTCAGAAGAAAGACTGTGTCAGCTGTCACTTATAATTTCATGAATTCATGTTAGCAAGTAAAATAAAACTGAAACAACCATCCCAAGAAACATAAGTTTGGAAAACATTTAACTTATGCCTTAACACTGAAAATCTGCACAGAGGGTTCCAGCCCCCAGTGAAATACTCCTTTATTTTATTTATTTATTTATTTATTTATTTATTTATTTATCTATCTATCTAGCTATTTATTTATTTATTTATTTATTTATTTATTTATTTATTTATTTATTGGTCTTTTTGAGACAGGGTCTCCCTATAGCTCCAGCTGTCCTGGAACTTGCTCTGTAGACCAGGCTGGCCTTGAACTCACAAAGATCCGCCTGCCTTTGCCTCCCAAGTTCTAGGATTAAAGGTGTGTGCCACCACGCCCGGTGAAATACCCAGCACCAAATCTGTAACTGTGTTTTATATCCTTAAGTCTAGGGGCTCTTCAGTCAATGTCAATGTTAGCAGAAGGGGTTTGAAACACGGTTGTGCCCCGGACATAAAATGGCATACAAGTCTCTTATTGTTTGATTTTGAATGTCAAAAAATCAGTATGATGGTTTGAATGGGAATTGTCCCCATAGGTGCAAGGATCTCAACACTCTGTCCCTAGTTGGTGGTGCAAGGTGGAGAGGTTACAGAGTCTTTAGGAGATTCCAGCCAGGCTGGAAGAAATATGTCACCGACGGTGGGCTTAGAGAGTTGATAGCTTTGTCCCACTTCTGTTTGATTTCTCTCTTCATGTTTGCAGTCAAAGATTGATCTCTCAGCTTCCTAGTACTCCCAGAATGCCTGCTGCCATGGCTGCCCCACATGATGGATCTGTCCCTCTGGAACTGGAGGCCAAAGTAAATTCTTCTTTGGTTATAGTATTTTATCACAGAGAAACAGAAGGTAACATACATCCATGTTTTTAAATTTATTTATCCTAATTTTCCTGGGCTCTGTAACTTAGAATAATTATACTGTTCCAGAGACAAATGCTTCATCTTCCTGAAGACCTAATGCAAGCACAAAGCTCCCTTGCAGCAACACTGCTGTGAGTCATCGTTGACTCAAAAGTCTTTTGCAGGTCACACAAGGATGAAGTAAAACTTTATAGCCAAGGGCCTGCATCTTGATGTTTACATCTTGATGGCCTGTATCTCTTAGTTACTCAGCAAACATCTACCTCCATGGAAGGTATAAATCATTGTGACATTGAGGCAGTAGCTGATTTTTAGTGTTTGCTTATAAGTTTACTGTGTCCATTCTAAATGGTTGTCAGTCATTTCACTAGGTTGATAATTTCATAATACTTTTATGTTGGAACAACATAGATCTTGTTTACATAAACTATGTAAGAAAAGATAAAAATATTTGTCTGGGATAGAGTTATTGAATATAGATTTCCAGTTTAGAAGTTTATCCTTTATATGGAATGGCTAGGATCAATACTTCTCTATCAGGTATCCAACTCACACACAAAATACAATTTGTGTGGCCTGGACAAACAATCCACAAAGTCATTTCCTCTTTGCCTTTTCTATTCCCATCTTTTTTTCCCTCCAAATAAACTGGACATCCAATTTGTTTTCCATGAAATTATTCCCCAGACCCATCAAATAGAGCTTCTCAGGGCTGCTCTCTTAGAGCATTCATTTACTTCTGAAAGAAGCATTCATTTGATTTGTTTTGGCAGTTATTGTTTCAGATGAGCATATTCCCAAGGACAGATTTTAAAGTGCTAATGTGGTTTTTATCTGTTTGAAGTGGTCAGCTGTCATCCACATTCATGCAGCTCTTGGACCCAATGCTCACATTCTCAGAAAGAGTTATTCTGCTTCCACAAAGGCATCCTGTTCTCAGCCTGTCATGGAAAGCACTTTTGTAAGAAAGAAAGGGAATCCTAGAAAGAGGTGGTGAGACCTGAAAAGGTCACATGTTTTGCCAGTTGCACAGTTTTGGTGAAATGATTACTTCGTGGAAGTTTCACAGAATTGAAAGCATTTAATCAGAGTTGCACATACTTAAGTCATCATTGTAAATATATCTGGGCATGAATATGGGCTGTAGGGGTTATATCTTGAATGTTTAAGTATCATTTTATTTTTTTTTAATTTTTTTTATTAATTTTATTTATTTCTGTATGTGTACGAATGTATTGTCTGCATGCAAGTCTGTGCACCCGTGTCGTGCAATGCCGCGGAGGACAGAAGAAAGAAACGGATTCCCCTGGAACTGGAGTTCTCCTGGAATTGGAGTTTCAGACGGCTCTCAGCCGCCATGTGGGTGCTGGGGATCGAACCCGGGTCCTCTGCAAGAGCGGTCGGCGCTCTCAACTGCCAGGCCATCTCTCCAGCCCCCTTAAGTATCATTTTAAAAGGAAGTGATTTCATTAAATATGACAGCAGCATGCTCTATTAGAAGCTAGACATGAGGGGTCAGTGTTTGCTAGGGAGTTCACCTTGCCAACCCTGGGAAACAGGATCTTGACTATATATTTTTTTTTTAAATTCATCATATTTAGATGTATCTTCTTAACAGTTCTTAGAAAACAGTTTTGCTTTTGCGACTCAAGATACCTCAAGAATAACAGAAAAAATTAATTGACAATTTCTGAATCTTCTCTCAAGAATGAAGTCTGGTGTTCAATAAGTATTTAACCTAACATCATGGAGGAGCTGGTATATCTAGAGACAGGATTTTATTGTGCTCACCAGAAAGCCTCATCTCTATTACCTGACTTTCATAATGTTGGAATGTGCTATACAATCAACCAGAAGAGAAAATTGAACATAAACCTTACCCAGTTGTGATCCCTGTAAGCTTTATAAACAACTGGCTTGGAAGACGTGCCTACCTCTGCAACAGTGGCCAGTATATTATAGAAGTAACCAACAACTTTCTGATTGTATTTAAGATCTGCTTCATAGGATGGAGCCCATACTGGACACTGACATAAGGCTAGGAGCCCAAGGCCAGACAGTCTGCAGACCATGAGAGAAAGTCTAATACAGCTATTCTGTTAAATAAATATACTATCAAGCTGATTTCTAATGACTTATTGTTATACTTATATATTAACGCATCTCTTAACTCTCAATAAAGAAGCACCCTTATAAAGCAGATAGTGATTAATAGAGAAAACAACTGGGGAACATGCAGAGAATAATAGGTTACATATTATTTATCTATGTCCCCAACTTTCATGCCCCCTTTTGACAATTCATAACTGCTGTTTCCTTTAACTGAGTACAGGCCTCTGATTCAATTCCCTGAGTCTTTCACAGCCTGACAATTTCACAGTTCGTATGTGTGTCTCAAAGCCCCTACTATCATTTCTGACTTGTCATTTGGGATTATAAAGGCAAGCATATAAGGAGAGCCACATGAATCAGAAAGTTCCATGCCAAAGGTCATTGGATAGATTTCTGCCACATAGAAACTACATGTGGAGAGCTCACAGGGCACATTGTCATCTTTTTTTTTATTTTTATTTTTTTATGTGTATGAGTGTACTGTGTGCATGTAGGTTTGTGCACCCTGTCGTGCAATGCCTCAGAGGTCAGAAGAGGGTGTCAGATTCCCCTGGAACTGGAGTTAAAGATGGTTCTCAGCCACCATGTGGGTGCTGGGGATCGAACCTGGGTCCTCTGCAAGAGCAGTCAACACTCTTAACCGCTAGGCCATCTCTCCAGACCCAGCACCTTGTCATCTTATCCATGTCAAATGTCCTCTGTACCTTTTCTCGTATATTGGATACATTTCTAATATGTGGGAACCTAAGCCCTGAACAATCTGTGACAACCAAAACCTTAAATAGGGCTACAAATATAGCCTGAACATACACAGTTCCGGTCATGCAGCTTCATATGGAAAAGCAAATATAGAACAGCTAATAAGGTTCGCAAATGGATTAACTAGCTTTGATTTTACCAACATTGGTGTGTGTCTGAAAGTGGAAGAAGGGGGCAAATGTGGAGGCATGTGTCCACCTCTGGTCCATGTCACCTTCCACACTCCAAGGCTTGGAGCTCTTGTCAAGAAAGTAATCTTTTCCCTCTTATTGTTTTTCTTTTCCTCAAATTATAATTTATATAGAAACAATTTTCCTCTTGAGTTCATTATTTAACGTTTGGGGGGGGTAAATATGGCTCAGAGGGTAAAATGCTTGTTGTACAAGCATGGGGACCTGAGTTTGAATCCCAGACATCTACATAAGAAGCCTGACATGGCTGAACACATCTGTACTCCACTGTAAGGAGCTCAAGACAGGTAGATACTGGAGGCTTGTTGGACACCCAGTGGCTGGAAGAGGAGAAAGTTTAGTGAAAGGTCCTGTCTTAAAAAAATATCACACACACACACACACACGAACAAAAAAGCCTACCTTGCTTCGGTAGCCCATTCTACTCTATTATTCTAGGCATTTCCTGAGCACAGTGTGAAGTGGTTGACACACTCCTGGGCAACCAGACTTTTTCATTGGATCTTGCCTTGCTTTCATGGAGTCTTAAACTTTGGTGATGAGAGTTCATGTAACGTATTAAAAACCTTTTATATCATTTTTATATTATATGTTTCAAATAACTTCAAATTGCTCAAGTTGCTGATATATAGCAAGTTAATTCATTTTGTGTGCTATACAGCATCAAATCTAGACATCTACTTGTTATTTGAATTCAGAACAAAGAAAATTTTATTCTTAGGGTCTGCAATGTTCAATTGAGTGATTTAAAATACTATTTTATGTGAAACTAAAAGAATGAGAATTAATAAGGTGAGTGTCACAGGGGACAGGAATAGATTAAATAATTCTATGTTGAAAGATTATGAGTATGTAATCACATGAGTAAAACTGCTTATGTTATGAAGGCTGTATTTATATAATAATTGTTATAACTCATCAAATTTTCAAAAATTGGTCCCATTCATACATTTTTGTAGGCCAAGTATTGTGGTGCATTTCTTTAATCCCCTGACTCAGAAGGTGAAGGCAGGTGGAACTCTGTTAGATATGGACCAGCCTGGTCTCACAGCAAATTCCAGGCCATCAGAGGCTACAGGGAGACACTGTCCCAAAAATTATGTAAAGAAATTAATGACATGAACAGAAGGATGCTTAGTGTTTATGCTCTTGTCCTACAGTCCTGGGGGAGCAAAGAGTGTTGGAACATGTCCAAATGGTAACTCATAGCAGAGTTGAAGTAAAAGTCTTCAAAACATTGAAATAATGGAATATAATTATTTTATCTGCTTTAACAAGTGTTTCCTATCATAGATCCAGAATTTGATTCTGTAGCACTTCCAGTTTCAGCATGTAGAACTGTATGTGTTTGCATGTGTGCACGTGTGTGATGTGTGTGTGTGTGTGTGTGTGTGAGTGTGTGTGGCTAGTGATAGAAACCCACAGCCTCTCCCAGGTGAACCCACTTTATCTGCACTCCCAAATGATCTCTTAAATGTGAAGAATTTTAATGTTGTTATTTCTATCCTTATAGAATGCAAAAATCTTAGCAAACTGAAATTTAGTTCCTTTTCTTTTACTCATTAGAGAAGTGAGGTTGCAAATCCAGCCTTACAACCAAGGTCTGCAGCAGAAGCTGCTGGATTATAACAGTAGGAATACTTACTGGTACTTTTGATGATTGACTGGAGGCTATCAGAAGGTCCTGCAGCTCCTCTGAATAGAACCATGCATTTAGTGAATATTATCTCCATGAACACTACCTGATTGTCACTAGGAAGGGCTGAGAAAGAGTCCCTGGAGCTCTGGCAGAAGGATGATCACTGAAATATATCCAGAGAATTCTATGTGACAAAGGCCTTCTCTCTAGAGGGAACAGCCTTTATCAGCCATTTGTTTCACTGGGGAAAAGGCATTTACACACTACAGGCCCTGTAGGCTCTATCACACATAATGCTGATAGAAGCAAAAAACTAAGGAAACATAAAGGTCACTGGGTAGGAAAACAGGTCATCTTAAAGACTAGCATTAATTCTAGTAGTATAGAATTCTTTCCTCCCTTGACACATTATTGGCCCCTGGTCCATCTCTATTATAATACTGGAGTACAACTGAAAGAGCTATAGGATACAGACTTTCTCTCAAGAGAAATATTTAATAATTCCTTAAGTCCAATACAGAAACAATGCAGAAGAAATGAAAACATTTAGAAATGATGGCCAACATTTCAGCTTCTAGCAGATTAACATAAAGCATCAATCTTAGTCTCTGGTAAGCTCAATTCCTAATCTGAAATATCATGATCAGCTTTCTAATAGAAAATGATATAGTAATATTTCATGCAAACAGGAAAAAGGGAAGGTCAGGAGCAAGCATCAAAAGAAGACTCAACAAAGCATCAAAAGAAGACTCAACAAAGACTTTTTTACTGTCAGGTAAGTAATTTAAATATGGGAAGAACCAGCACACAGAAGGACATAGAAGATAGAAATAGAAGACAGAAACTCCAAGAAAGAACCATAAAGAAATACCAAAAATAAAATACACAGTCACAGAAGGGAACACTTCTTTTGTTGTTGGATGGAACATGGAAAGGATAACTTCAGATTAGCTTGAGGAACAGGCTCAAAGGAACTTCCCAAGCTGGAATGAGGAATGATATGTAAACAGAGAGAGAACATCAAAGGACTGGGAAGATAACTTCAAATGGTGTAGGAGTGTCTCAATCAGGACACAGAATAGAACTAAATGAAGTAGATAAACATTTGAACTAAAAGTGGCAGAGAATATTCTGGATTAATGGGGTACCAGGGTCCAGGAAATCAAAGGAAATTAAGTAGGAAAACTGCAAAGAAAAAGAAAAACAAGATCTCTAAACCTAGGTATACCAAACTCAAACCAAAGGAAATCAAAGACAGAAAGAATACATTGAAGAGCACAGAGAGGAAACACAGACTTACAAATCCAAATAAGCAAATCAAACAAAACAAAACACTTTATACCTGAAATGAGGACAACAACAATCAAGATGGCTTGATAGATAAATGTGTCTGCCACCAAGACTGATGACCTAACTTTGATCCCAGAGACCCATATGCAGAAGGAAAAAAGAAGCAACTCCCACAAGGTGACCTCTGACCTCCACATGTGCTGCATGGCATGCATACACTCCCACAGCACAACAATAGTAGTATGCTGTTCCAGAGGGCCTCAGACTGCCTACCTCATCAATGGGTTCATGCCCAGGTTTATAGTTCTAGGCATGAGCTTCCTCTTGTGGAAAAGCCTAAAATCTAGTCAGAAAAGGGTTGGTTACCCTCATAAAAGTCATGCCACAATTGCACCCATGAGCGCATCTTGCCTGGCAGGTTTCTATTATAGTATGAGGGGTCCCAGTGATAGTTAACACTATTATTGTCTTGTATTCCCCAGCAACCTGTATATCTCCTTCTGGCATTCACCATTAGCCAGCAGTGAGTTTGAGATTGTCTTCTCTGCAGACAAAGTGTGTCAGGTCTTACATAAGTTATACTATATCACCAAGAACAAGCCAGTATTGTTTTGGAGGCTTCTGAGGCCTCTCCGACCAATACCTCATAAGGGGGAATCCCAGACCTGGCACTACAATGTTTGTTTAATAAACCATTGTCTTCTTGGAGCAACATTGTCCACCCCTGAAGGCACTTTCCTCGAAGCAATAGCAGCATCCAGCATATGAGTATGTGTAAGAAGCCATTTTGTGATATTTAGAGTAATATATTTATATTAGAGGAATATTTTCCATTCAATTCAAGAAATAATCAAAGACAATCAAGGGATACATGCCATCATTTAGTATAATAAAGGAATGAATGGGGAAATAACATTGAATTAGTACCATTCTTATGTCTGAAAGCCTCTATCATGGTGGTGTACTAGCCCTTTCCCCTACTGTGACTCTCAGTAGTGATGAAACTCGCAGTCACACAAGGCTACTTAGGTTTCCAGTTGCACTTGCCCTCTGAGTCCCTGGCTTTGAACAGTAGTGACACACCAACAGGAGGGCAACAAGTTGCTACTCTTGTGTATACAATTTGCATTTAACCACTGACTGGTTTTAATTACCTCTTCAATACTTATTAGATATGCTGCTTCTTTTTCTTCAATTTGCCTGTTCCTTTTCTTTGTGCATTTGTGTTTGGTTTCTTTGGTCCTCTTTATATGTTTGCAGGAATTTTTGAACATGCTATATGGTTTTTATTTATTAGTTACTAACATTGAGCAGCTGTGCGGTTCCCAGGTGACAGAGCAGTTCTGAGAAGCTGTCGCATGAGTGGTCATTGATGCACAGCCCTCTTTTTGAGCACTCTTTGTTCTTTTAATATTGAGTAGCTTCTGAGTACATAGGGTGTGTAAAGCTCTGCATTCTGGATTAGTTTGTTTTCTGCACTTTTGCTCCCTTGTTCTTGCAATGTGGGTCTGCAGCCTGCTGAGAGATGCAGAGGCTTACTCATCAAGTTGCTTAAGTAAAGGTCAGTCTGGAAGGCCAACTGCAAGGTATGTAAACTGTTAAACCCAAGCCTCCACGGTCCAGATGTTAACCCAGCAACCCTGAGTCCTAATTAGCCCTCTCTTTAACCTCATTTTACTCTCCCTTGCCATTTTGATGCTGTGAAGTATCAAACTGTTAATAGGATAAATTTGCTTCTACCTTTGTGAGATATGTCATTTCGAAATTTAATATCTGAAAAATGTCCAAATGGAGATTTCACCTGATCTATTCCACTCATTAGTAGAAAGGTTATTGAGGTTCTCTGTAGAGCAAAGTCTTTTATCTTCTTGTCTCCTAATCTTTTTTTGTATTTACAAAGGTATAAACAGGTGTATTTGAAACACGCATGTAGTAATTAAACAGCTTTGAAATTTATTATGTTAAAAGCTTTAGTGAATTACACTGTTTCTCAAGTGTTAAATGTAATTTTAGTATATTATAGGAAAGGAGTACATTTGGTGAATTTAATCTTATCAACTTTATCAATAATTTTTATACATTCATTTTGTTTTATATGTATAAAATATGGAATATTGATTTATTTGATGAATATGAAGTACTATATTGTATTTACCCATTAGTAAAAACATGATTTTAAATTTCAATTAAATATTGATTTTTCTAGGAAAGGAATTACTTACTAATTATCTTCTGTTTCAAATAGTAACTCTTCCTCTCCTATGTGCTTAGTACTTCACTATAAATTTGAACTGACCTATAATAGTCTATGTTTTTATTAATTCATCTTAAAAATAAAAGTATACTCCTAATCACTAGAAGGTATAAGCTTGTGGCAACATCCACGAGTTATTCCTCCAAGGAGAGAGCTAATAATCAAATAAAGTTGGGATATACAGGCATATGGCTGCCACTGCTGCACAGTATCTCCAAGCAATTGGGGTGTAGCTGATGTTGGTGGAGGAGTTTTGCTTGACTCAAGGAGACCAATAACATATTGGTTATTGGTTCATGGCCTTTGGTAAACACCTCTCCATGGTAATTCCAGATGACCAAACTGGTAATAACTTGTAAAACCGTGCCACCTACCCGATCTCCGAACAATCCCCGTGGTGATACATCAGCGTCATGACAGCAGGCACCGCCCTTACTACCGTCGTTTTTCTTGCAGATATCCCAGTTTACACGCAATAAGCCTTAACCTTTTTTGGGCGGGGGGATTGTGGTCCCCGGCTAGCCATTCTCCTTTGGCAGAATAATCCGATGCTGATTTCAGTGCTCTCTTGTATTAATTATATGAACTACTTAAAGAAACTTTAGTGTTATATTTGTTTCTGAAAAGACAATAATCCTTTTACAGTTCCTATGTATATTAGTCAATAAGAAAGCAGTTTATTTTTTCCAGTTTTATAAGAGAATACTTCTATAACATTCAGCTCTAATTATTACTGATTAAAGGATCAATCCTTCGCCTTCACACAAATTCATCTTACACAATACCCTGTTTTTCTTTGTTCTATGAAAAAAGAGGTAAGGAGGTCTCTCTTATTGAAACTGTGCTGCACCTGAAGGTAAAGTTCACATTAGGACTCACTGTAAACAGATGTTACCACTATGGTCCTCATAAATGTTTGATGCCTGTAGCAGTATGAGGCTTATCCTTCCTTTTAGGTTGTATAAGATGGGTGAACTTCTCTGCTGATTACTTGGTACAACCTACACAATACAAAGCTGTACCTTTTCTTCCTCAGCCATTAAATTGGTGACGTTCTGACCTGTTGGAACATAAAAATTTACATTTTCCCGTAGTTAGTTTTCAGATTAAATTGAAAGTTTTTGATATAAAGGTTTAATATGTAACTGTATCCTCCCCCCCCCCCCTTTAAAATTTTATTTATTTTTTTGACCCATGGTCTCAAAAAGGCAGTTGGTAGTACACATACCTATAGGGCAGGAATCAAGGCGCTAATTCTAATATCAAAATTGTTACCCACTTTTTTGATTGAGGGAGTGAGATGCATGTTGTTAATTTGGGAAGGCAACTTAATCCTTAAGTTCTAAATTATCCTACAGGTAAAAGATAATATTACAAGATGATACTGCACAATAACCAGCAAAAAATTATAGACAACATTTGTTTAGTTAATCCCAAAGTTTTGTTATACAAATTTTCGAGAATAATTTACCATGAAATTTTAAATGTAAATATACAATTAATTAGGACTATAGGCCCATGCCCCTCTCCTGCCCCTCTCACCCCTCACGTTTCACCATTTCAGTCAGTTTTCTGATGCAGTCTTTCTGTTGTTTCTTTTAATATGCATTCCTCTCAACAAGAAATATTAATAATGGCGGGTTATTTGCTGATTTAGCGAAGATTTATATGCCACACGTAAGGCGCTTGTCATCTCTTTCAGCGGATAAAAAGAAAGTTGATCCAGGGGATTAAACACACCATCCAAAACATCTGTGTCTATACCCAAAGTAACCTACCATAGTAACTAGCAAATGTTTAAATACATATATATCTAATCGCTCATGCCTTCATTAGCAGGATTGAAGCCTGTCCCTGGGCAATAGGTCAGCTCATGAATGAAACAGCCAGAACTGATTATAGAGTCCAAAACGACATCTCCAGAGCGAATAGTAGATGTTGTGCTTCTTGTCCACCTGCATGCCCCATCTATAAGCCTAAGGAACAATCTGTGGAAAGAGGGGTAGTGGTAATATTGCTCATGGGGCTGGATAGGGGTGAATGGTTAAAGGCTAACCACTAATCAGTCTGGAACATACCTTTTATTTTGATCAATTTGATTGAACATCCAAGCCCCTCCAAGCTGCGGATGGTGGGAGCCTTGGGCTGTGTGGGCTGCGGCACAACTGCTTGCAAATTTTTGGTATTTATGAAGGATTCTTGTGCAACAAAAAAAAAAAACAAAAAGGAGTGAACTGACATTTGAAATAACTGGGAATATAAATGCTAGTTGTTTTTATTTATAGTTGATATTAGGTTGGTCTCTATATTTTTCAGAAATACACAACATCACAGTATAAAACTTTCTTTTACTTGTAGGAAAATTTAAAGGAATTAAGCTTAAATTCTTACTTCCCAAAAAAGTAGAATTCATAGTCCAGTCATATAGCGTGAAAGAGCAAAAGTATCGTTTATTGGGTAAATTTATTTAGCAGGTACTCAACTCTGCCCAAGCTTTATCACCAAGCATATAGGATATTTTAAGCTTAGTGAATTGTTTAGATTAGTTAATTTAGGTGTAGGTTTTGGTAGGAAATGGTAATACAACTGACCTAATTGGGAATATAAAATAATTTGGTCCCTTTCATTTATATTTGTTACTGGGTTAAGTATACAAGGCCTATATATTTTTTCTGAATAAAACAACATCACAGTTTAACATTTTCTTTTACTTGTAGGACAATTTAAAGGAACTTAAATTTCCTTCCCAAATAAGTAGCATTACAGTCAATTGAAGAAACAGTTTTAGGTAAATTTTTAAGAAAAGGCTTAATTGCCTTTGGTTCTTGTTTATGGGTATGTGTAGTATAACTTAGGCATCTATAGGCAAAAACATAAAAACCAAAAAAAAAAAAAAAAAAAAAGAGGGACGGTGAGAGGTGGAAAAAGGTACTATCTTTTCTGGATACAAATGGAAAACTCTATGTTCCAATCCTATGATAAATTTTTCAATTTTTCTGATACTTGAAACTAACAATGGGGAGGAGGAATTTTCATGTTCCCACAGAGTAAAAATCACCATCTTAATGCCTTGAAAACATTACAACCTCTATTGGCTGTGCAGGAAGAACTGGGGAATGCCAGCAGAAGAGGTTGACCCATCTGAACAATAAACAAAGAGGAACCTCAGACTGCCCTGATCCATCCAGGACACTTGAAGCATCCTAAGCTGAGATAATACTCGGAGTGATGTATATAATGGACCCCTAATTGAAGTTACTGAACCCCTGCCTGCAGGGACATGTAATGACAGGTACCCAAGGGAGACCCCAAAAACCTGCAAGATAAGTGAGAGAGAGAAACGAGACCAGGCAAGCTCTTTGTCGAGGTCTACTTTATTGTAGGGTAAACATACAATTTATAGGGCAATGAGGCAGAAGAAGGAAGGACGGTATCGGGGAGGTAACTCTTGTAAAAGTTTAAAAGTTTATCAAGCGGGCTGATGCACCAGCAGAAACTGTTTGCTTGCGATAAGCTTCCTCCAAGGGCTGCTGCACCAGCAGAAACAGTTTGCTTGCAATAAGCTTCCCTTCCGGAAACATCGGGTGTGCAGGCAGTGAGCTTCTTCTGCATGCCTGCACTTATGGGAACAGCTTCTGAAGCTATATATTCAGAGTTAACCTTTTAATGAGCAGCTTACAAGACTCATCACAGTTAACCTTCCAGGGTGCAGAGGAAACTTCCTACCTCTCCCCTTGTTTGTTTTTTGTTTAGAAACAAAGAAAAACTCAGTTTGATGGTATTAAATCCACTTCCCTATACTGCTAAACTAGAGCCACTGTTTACAGTGGTAAATTTCCATAAAACAGGAGCATAACGTATTAACTGATTGGTAGGCATAAGAACTGTGAAAGGTATGGTTCCCCTCAACTAGAGCCAAATCCAATCAGTAAAGTCTTTATAATTTTTGTAATTAAGCAAAATATTTACTACAGGAAAGCTCTGGAATCAGCAATGATGAATTATTCTGCCTAGGAAGATGTTGGCTAGGGGATTCAAACCTGCCCACCCCCAAATTAAAGGCCTTTTGCCTATAGTGGGATATATGCAAGGAGCGCAAAAAGGCAGTAAGTCCCTGTTCTTGAAGAGGAACCTGAGTGCTGACAGCATGAACATGTCTATGAGACCGTCACTTGCTAGCACTACAACTGCGAGCCCTCTGAACAAGGCCAGAGAGCGTTACCAAAAGCCACTAAACCAATCACAGCACAAGATATTGGTCTCGCCTTGAGACAAGAAAGACTCCTGTGTCAGTATCAGCGACACCTCAACTGCCTGGAGCTACTGTGCAACAGTGTCTTATATATATCCCAAATCTAATTGCTGGATTATGCTCTCTCCTTGGAGAAATAACTCAACAGGCAGATGCCACAAGCTGTGTTCTCTGCTGGTGGCTGGGCATGTTGTAGCCACAGTAAAGAACTTTTCACCCTTATAGACGAAACCACAGTTTTGCGATCTAGGCATGCCATTCAAGCATCAATGATGTCTATGCTCCACAGCTCTAGCTTGACATAGTAAGTGGTACTGCTTAAATTCCGTACATCCAATAGCTTGTGCTTTGTTTATATGACTAAAAAAGGGTATCACTGGGAACGCTGTCAATCCATGAAGGTTAAACAACTTAAACAGACTGGAGTCCAAAATGACAACTCACAAGAAATTAGGGAACTTGCTCTTTAACTTCTCACCCACTTGTGCCCCTTCCAAGCCCAGGGGAACAAACTGCCACCACTGATAGAGGACAGGCGTTGGTAAGATTGAATGGATGTGAGAGATAGGGGTGAATCATGAGACTACAGGAATATAGTCTGGACTCCTGATTGATCAACATGCCTGTGCATACAAGCTTCTCCAACTGGTCTATGGGAACCTTGGGTTGTTCAAAACTTGGACATAGATACTTGCAAAATGCACCAATTACCTGATTGTGTGACATAATGAGTGACATCAATGCTATCTGCAAACAACTGTGTCATTGTACTGTAGAATCCCAAAAAAATTAATTAATTAATTAAAAAAAATAAAAATAAAAGTATACTTAGACTACATATAGTATGGTAATGTCAGGTTAAACATATCTATTTCCTTAAATATTTATTATTTCTTTATAGTAAAACTGTTTAAAATTCTTTCCTCTAGTTTTTGAAGTGTGTGATTATTAGTGTTTTATAATTTTTCTACTGGGCAGTAGCAAAAAAAGGTTTTTCCATCTAACTCATTCTGCTTCTGAAATTATAAGCTCAAAGTAGTCGTAGAAAATGATTTTTATTCTGCTAGCAAGCAGGGGTGCAGAGGCGGGAAGGGGTTGATATGAAAATTATATTGTATGAAATTAGCAAAAATTCAGCATAACATGAAAAACAAAGAAAAGGTAATTATGGAGAACTAGGAGGAAGAAGTGAGGAAGGTGTGGGGGTGGGCTGGATGGGATGAATGTAATGAAAGTATAGCTGCACATATATATGCTTATTCTGTGGTGAAATTCATTATGTTTCTGCTATCCTAATAATTTATTGGAAAACATTTTAAAAATTAAGGAAAACTGTTTTGTGCTTAATGCTTTAGCAAATGCTATATGTAGAAAGAAGGGACATGAATGTTTAGAAAACAGCTGTATTGTTTAAAGGAAAACATTTTTTCTTCTTGTCTTTACCATTGGTGTTCTTTCCCTAAATTCATTTCTTAGCTGATAAGACCTAGGTGTCAGATCTAGAACCCTAGGAAGAGCTTTTTGGGTGTGCTGCTCAGATTGAATGATTCACTGAGCTGTGTGATCCACATCTGTCCTGCTAGTAACCAACACAGTAATCACGACCTTGAAATGATGGTTAAATAAAGCATCCCTTAGTCAGAGATGTACAACATCTCAATTTTTTAATCATAGAACTAATGTTAAAACTGTGGTAAAATCAGCAGTTTCTCTTTTTTCATTATTTGTGAACAATAAGTTCAAACTTATACTTGCAAGTTTTCAAAGGAGTCACATTTCCTTATCTCAGCAAAGATGTTTTGCTCAAGCTTGCTTTTTCCTTTTGATATAAACAGAGGCACACAGATAGCCAAGCTCTTCCATCATATCATGTAATAAATAATTCCTCCATCCATTATAATCATACATAGTTATTAATAATAATACATAGCTGGTAGAGAAGGCTCAGCAATTAAGAGCACTGGTTGCCTTTACAGAAAACCAGGGTTCAATTCCCAATACCCACATGGCAGTTAACAGTCATTTGTAACTCCAGTTCTATGGGATGCGATGCCCCCTTCTGACCATTGCAGGAACTGCATGACATGGTTGCACCTACATAAATGTAGGTAACACATACACATAAAATAAAAAGAATAATAATATAATATTAGTATAGTCATTTCATCTACATTTAATAGTCTCGTATACTAGTTTGTTTTGGGTTGGTCTGCTGAAAAAAACATTTTATAATATTGCACCATTTCCATATAAAAAATAAACATCAAATTATGCAATTGGAAGTAGTTTTAAATATTTTCCACAAGATAGAACACAGTAAATAAAGTTCTGTTCCTCTCAACTATGAGTCAAACAATGAAAACAATAAAAGGTTTTCCTGTGTTTATCAAGATGTGATTTAAAGTTTCCAGAATAGAATTGTGTTCTCTCAAAACTGAGACATTTCAAATTATTCTATAATTTTTTCCATAATTTGAACAAAGAGATCAAAAGTTCTACATTCCAGATTTTAAAACTCTAGTCATCTTATATCCACAAATTCAATGGCAGTGGTCACAAAGTAGTCTCTGTCTTTTAGAGCTTTGTATCCTTGCCCAGTGGGACACATTTTGGGATGTGTTCCTTTTGGACTTTTTCTAGAATATTTTCTTCACTATTTAAATGTGATAGGAAAATCATTAGCTAAGTACATTTTTACATTCACCAACAAGTTCTATTTTAAAAATATACCATCTTCATCCTCTTGCTACAGGGGATTTGGCTTTAATTTCTATTTTTTTTGAGAACCTCATACATGTTTACAGTATTTTGACATTTTGACCTCACCTGATCCTCTCTCCCACTTCTTTCATATTTCCCACTAGTCTCAATTTCTTGAATTCTCATTATGTATATATGAGCAACACTAAATGGACTCAGTAGTAGGATATAGAACTGATCACTTAGGGTTGGATAACTTACTGCAAAGCTTATCCTTGGGGAAAACTAATTCTCTCTTTCCCAGCAGCCATTAATTGCTTATAGTTCATCTGGAAGTGAGAACATGTGAAATCCCCCCTCGCCCCTGTCCACATTTACATGTCAGTTGGTGCTGTCATATTCAGGCCTTGTTTAAGCAACCATACCACTGAGATTTCCTTGGTGTGGCTTCCCTGTCATGCCTGGAAGATACTATCTAGCAGCAAATGTCCTGTCCCCTTGCCCTTACAATCTTTCTGCCCCCCTCTTCAATGACGTTCTTTGAGCCTTAGGTGTCAAGGTTGCAACTGGGGTTATACAGTCCATGGTCATCCACTCTGTGTACTTTCACCTTTGGTGTGGAGGGGCAAGGGGTGTGAGCTGCACTTACCTATAGATTTCAGGATAAATTTTAAGACTACAGTTAGAAATTTTATCGATTTAGGAAAATGCAAGTAGTAGGTTCTCCTCTAGAGTGTATGACATCTCTAGCCACAGATATTTGGCTATGTTTGCAGTACCAAGCTTGAATTCCCTTTTACTAAACAGAATTTAAGACCAATTAGACAGCTGTTTGTTACCCCAAAGATAAAAGTGCCACTATTATTACACTATTCATTAGGACAAGGTGCTGGGGAAGGTCATTGTTAAAGTTCATATGCTTTTCTCTCTTGGCAGTGTGCGTAATGAGAGCTTATTTTAAGGCAGGAGGTTTCCAAGTCATTTCAAGCTGGATCACTCCATGTTCTAAGTCCAAAGTATAAGGTGTCTTGGGCAATAGGGTTTTACCTTCAAGTTCTGCAATGCAAAGAAGGGCAATAGTAGTAGCCTAGATTTGAGGGACTTCCTTTGACTACCGCAACCAATAACAAAAGGAAGCTTTCCCATGCCTTGCCTTTTGGGGTTTTGTTAGTTATTCTACAGTTCTTGGGGAGAAACATTCTCACACTGTGCTGCAAAACTCCATCTGAAACATAAATATATATTATTAAGTGTGCTAATAAAATATATTTCCCTGTTTTTGTCAAACATCCATGGTGATATTTTTCTCTCCCCCTCTCTCTAATTACCCTTCCCATTTAAGACCTCCACCTTATGTTCCATTTTCCCCTTGATAACACCTGTGTCCTACTGTGTCCCCTCTCTAGAGTTCCTTTTTCCTTTAGTCCCATAGCACCTCTCTGCTTTCGTACCTTCCAGTGCTTCTGAAGTTTTTGTACTCACTTCCAGAGCGGGAGCTAGAATTCACAAATAAGAGAGAATATGTGGTGTCTTCTGGCTCTTTCCAATTTTATGCATTCTTCTGCAAATTTCATGATTCCCTTTTTACTTATAGGTGAATATCATTCATATATATATATATGTATATATGTCACATTTTCATCATCTATTCATCAACTGAAGGACATTTAGGTTGTTTCCATTTCTCAGCTGCTATGAAAAGAGTAGTACTGAACATGGCTGAGCAAGTATCTCCATAGTAGGGCATCAGGACCTTTAGATATATGCCCAGGAGTGATATACATAGATAGATCTACTTTTAGCTTTTTGAGAATTCTCCACAGTGATTTCCATAGTGAATATAATAGTTTAGAATCAGATCAGCAATAAATGAGTGTTCCCCTCTCCCCACATCCTTGTGATCATTTGTTTCCTTGATCTTAGCCATTCTGCACTGGGTAAGATGAAATCTTACAGTAGTTTGCATTTGCTTGATGGATAAAGATATTAAATAGTTTTAAAAATATTTCTTACCCATTTTCATTTCTTCTTTTGAGAATTCTCTGTTCAGATCTTTAGGCCATTTTTCATTAGATCATTTGTTTTTGTAACTCTTTTTTTTAGTTCTTTGAATATTATGGATATTAATCCTCTATTAGATGTATTAGCTAAGCTTTTTTGAGATTAGATTTTTGGTAAAGGTACAGTTGAAAGGCCATGTTTATAGATGATAGATAGGTGATAGATGATTGATAAATGATAAATGGCAAGATTGATAGATTATAATGAAAAAAGATAAAGACAAATAGAAACATGAAACTAGTTAATAGATTCCTAAATTCCAGAGCAGATGGTCAAGCCAACTCTTGAGTATCCATGAGTGTGACCTTAAACTTTTCACATTTCTCTTCATATGCCACTGCTAATCATAGGGAGAAATTCAGAAGACAAGTGTACTGGAAGCGTAAGTGCTCACATGTGGCTGTGAGAATCACTACTGAGAGTCACATGAGCAAAAAGGGGTTTTTCATTCTTTATAGACAGGGAAGCACATTGACTCCAGTAGCCAATACCACACCATGGTAGAAGCTTTCAGATTTAATGGTGCAGCAAGTTTAATGGCATTTCCTTATTCATGTCTTTCTTTTTCGTCGGGGGGGGGGTCTTTTTGAGACAGGGTCTCCCTTTAGTCCCAGTTGGCCTGCACCTCGCTATGTAGACCAGGCTGGCCTTGAATTCATAGAGATCCACCTGCCTCTGCCTCCTGAGTGCTAAGATTAAAGATGTGCATCACCCCGCCCAGCCATTCATTTCTTTATTTTTTTAAATTTTTTTATTAATTTTATTTATTTCTGTATGTGTATGAATGTACTGTCTGCATGCAAGTCTGTGCACCCATGTCGTGCAATGCCGCGGAGGTCAGAAGAGGGTGTCGGATTCCCCTGGAACTGGAGTTCTCCTAGAATTGGAGTTTCAGACGGTTCTTGGCCGCCATGTAGGTGCTGGGGATCGAACCCGGGTCCTCTGCAAGAGCGGTTGGTGCTCCTAACCGCTGGGCCATCTCTCCAGCCCTCATTTCTTTATTACACTGATAGATGATATACTTTTCACTTAGAATGAGTTGGATAAAGAATTAAAATGAGGGGTTGGAAAGATAGCTTATCAGTTAAAAGTGAAGATTGCCTGTGCAGAGAACCTAAGTTTCATTTCTACCATCCACATGGTGGCTAACAGCCATCCACAACTCCACTTCTAGGGAATTCATTACCCTCTTCTGACCCCCATGGGCATTACACAGAAGGCTAAATTTACATATTTTCAGGCAAAACATCCATTTACATAGAATGAAAAATAAAATGATTAAAGTTAATCTTATAAACATATTAAAGGAAAAAGAGACAAGAATAAATAACATAACTGAAAAACAAATAACTGGAACATAGACATAGGGCCTGAGCTGGGTGTGGTGACACACAACTTTATTCTCAGCATTCAGGAGACAAAGACAGGTAGATCTCTAGGATATTGAGGACAGCCTGGTCTATACAGAGAGTTCCAGGTCAGCTGGGGTTACAAGAAAACCCTGTCTCAAAATGACAGAAAAAAAAAGGAACTAGGAACTCTATGAAGAAAGTCAAGTGACTCATGAATATTAGATAGGGGGAAATTAAAATGTCTAAAATATTTGAAAATCCTTATTTTCTGGACAGGCTTAAGAATACATTGCCGTAAGAGGATAAGTTATCAGTAAATTTAAATCAACATAACTCATAAAATTTGGAACATGGAGATAAAACAAATAATAAAAGAAACAGAACACCAAATATTTTTCTCTACATACTGATAATATTTATAGAACTCATGTTTTCCTTTAAAAAATAGTGGCTTAAGGGGCTGGAGAAATGGCTCAGCAGTTAAGAGCACCAACTGCTATTGCAGAGGACCCAGGTTCAATTCTCAGCACCCACATGGCGGCTAAGAACCGCCTTTAACTTCAGTTCCGGGGGAATCCGATGCCCTCTTCTGACCTCTGTGGCATTGCACGACATGGACGCACCAACCTACATGCAGACAGTTCACTCATACACATAAAAAAATAATAAAAATCGGGGCTGGAGAGATGGCCTAGCGGTTAAGAGCACCAACTCCTCTTGCAGAGGACCCAGGTTCGATCCCCAACACCCACATGGCGGCTGAGAACCGTCTTTAACTCCAGTTCCAGGGGAATCCGACACCCTCTTCTGACCTCTGCAGCATTGCACAACACGGGTGCACAAACCTACATGCAGACAGTACATTCGTACACATACAGAAATAAATAAAATAAAAATAATAATAATAATAACTAAAATTTGAAAAAAAATAGTGGCTTATAGAGCCTGGCATGGTGGCACATGCCTTTAATCCTAGCACTTGGGAGGCAGAGGCAGGCAGATCTTTGTGAGTTCACGGCCAGTCTGGTCTATAGAATGAGTTCCAGGACAGCTGGAGCTACAGGGAGACCCTGTCTCGAAAAGACAAAAAAATACAGTGGCTTACATGCATGAAAATATTTGCAACAGGAAGAACAAAAGGGATATAGCATTAATTTCTCTTTCTTCCAAAGGTAAATTCCTTGGGTAAGTTCTTTAAATATATATATATATATATATATAATTCATAGTATATGTGAGTTTAGAGATATAGAAATGTGTAAGTAGGGGCAGGAGTTGGGCATGAGCAGACAAGTAAACTCTCTGTCTACATGCATGTTGCCTTCAGATGAAGAAAGAAAATACTGTGTGTGTGTGTGTGTGTGTGTGTGTGTGTGTGTGTGATGATTTTAAAATCAAGCTGTCAGCAAAGACACAATGATGAAGGAAAATGCTGTATTTTAGATGGCATGATATAGAAATGCAACTTGGTGAGTTTATTTTGAGTAGATGCCTGAGAAAATGAGGCAGTATGTCATAAGGATAACCTGCTTGGGTGTGTTCTCAAATTAGAGTGATAGGTAGACAAGCAGGGAATCAGAGGCATGTGTACTATGTTTGAGAAACAAGGAGCCCAGTCTGGCTCAAATGGAGAGATCAAGCCAAAGCATAGCACAAGCAAAGGCGGATCGAAGAGAGGCATTAGACAAGGTCTTAACCTTTGTAGCTGATGTGGTTATAAAGAGCCTTTCTGTTCTTATATGAAAATGTAATTAAGAATTTGAAACAGGAGCGATGTCCAGGCAAGACATGGCCATAGCAGGTGAGGATTAGTGGTGGAGGTAGCTGTATGTAATTGGAATTGAATATAATATTTGGGTAGGGCTGGGGGTACTTAAGAATAGATCGCATGTGAGATAAGATGCAGGCATAGGGATTGCATGGGCAACTTAAGGGGATGCTACTGAAGATAAGGACAGTGATTAAGTATAAATTTTTGGAAAAAAGGTGTTGAAACAATCAGTAATGTTGACCATGTGCGGAGAAAGGAAATACTCAAATATGTGCAATATATTTGTTATTTTTAGTTGAGACTATGGAGACTACAGATTGTTTTTATTCACTGAACCATCTAATACTCCTTATTCTACTCTAAGGACATTGGCCCAACTTTTTCATCTTTATTTAACATACAAGACAGATGTGTTTTCAAAGAAGGGTGCTAGGTGGAAAGGCAGGTAATGAGAGGCATCTGTACTGTGAAGACCAGCCTGGCTCAAGTGGAGAGATCAAGCCAAAACATAGCACCAGCAAAGGCAGCTGTTACCTATTTTAGATATATTATTCATATTTTTAAGACAAAATTTAGAGACCATAATGCAAAGTGTACAATTTGATGATTTTGGTCAAACACTGCCCCCCCCACACACACAAACCAAACACATGAATATACAGCTATATATGAAACAGTAGAGTTTTTGGCAGTGGTAGACTGAGGATGACCATGGTCTAATAAGCTTATGTTGGAGCTGAAGAACTCCTTTCTCTATGGTCTAGTGATGTGGAAACAGTCACATAGCACACAACACATACCCTGCTGATGATGACCTCTAAGCATCTTTCTGTGTCTTTTGCCATATAAAAGTATAAAATATATGATTTTGTGCATAACAATACTTGACAATGATAATAAACAACTGCATTACTATTTCACATTATTTACTATACTGTACTTTCTGTAGTTAGTTTGGAGTATACTTCAATTTAAAAAAAGTTAATGGAAACTAGTATGCTGTGCAATGCAGGCAGCATCTCTACATTTCATGTCCACTACATCTTGGGATTTCATCCAGAAACCATAAAATCATATGATTTCTATGCACCATCCATGTTTGTGCCTGTCCCCTATGGTATTTCTCCATCAATGACACCATCTAAAGACAAGTTTCTTAAACTTGGATAAGTAAGCTCCCATGAAATAAGCTGCTTAGAAAGATTTCAGATGGTCTCCACAAGCTTCTCCAGCTAGTCCCAACTCTTGATTGGCAGTTGTTAGTCTGAATTTAACACTCTGTGTCAGGATTGCCTCCTCACAGCTGGTAAGACTTCTTCCAACCATCATATTTTTGAGAATCACCTGTATGTTTTTGCATATGCATTGCTTCCTCATTATCCTGAGATTGGCATTATGGTTATTTCTGGTTATTTCCACGCTGAAAAAAGTCAAAGATGCAATAGAGATTCTTACACAAATCAGATTCTTGATTATAATTTATTTTTAATGATGATTCCTTTATAGAGAGCAAGAGATAAACATTACAACTCTAAAAAATGAGGCTGTAAAACACCTTATAAAACTATAATTATGGAGAAGACTTCTGCTGATTTCCAGTGACCAAGAATTATCTTAAAAGAGGAAAGCAGTGAAGAAAATACATCTTCCTGAGATTTTAGAAAAAGAAAATGTTCTTTCAAGTACATGGAAGCACTAGGCAGTGTTACACTAATTTGAGATTCTATGTGATCTTGCGTGTTCTGAATCTCAGGGTCGGGTTTTAGGCTCAAAGTACTTGGGATGACTTGTTTACACACACACACCCCACTCACACACCCTCACGCACACTCCCCACACACCCACACGCACCCCACACACACCCACACACACACCACACACACCCCCACACAACCCCCCCACACACCCACACACACCCACACACACCCCCTGAACACACACCCCACACAGCCACACACACACACCCCACAAACCCCACACACACCCCCACACCTCCCCACGCACCCCCCACACACACACACACATCCACACACACACCACACACACACACCACACATACACACCATACACACACACACACCACACACACCACACACACACACCACATACACACCACACACACACACCACACACACACACACACACACACACACACACACCAAAGGGAATAGATCACCAGTGTAGTGAGTTTCGGTTGATTGTTACAAATGACTGTGGATAACATCTCAAGCACCACACGTTCTACCTCACACTACATGTCCACGTCCACCTGCAGAACGCACAGGACACAGAACACACTGAGTAGGAGTCAACAGAACAAGGGAACTGGAACATTCATCTCATAAAGTTTGAAGATATTGGAATTATCAAAGAGCATAAAGATGTTCATTTAATATTATTTAAGAAATAAGAGAGGTCATCAGATACATGATAAAAATAAAGATACACAGCAACAACAACAAAACAGGAACAATTACAGAAAAGACAGAAATTTAGTATTGCAAACTGAAAACGGTAGGATAATTAAAAATCAAATCATATTATATAGATATAATAAGTCAAACGGAGTTAAAAAGGAAGCTACAAATAAGAAATAAGTAAAAGAAAAAGAAAGCTGAATGGAGCAAAGAAGGAAAGAAATAGAAAACTTGAGAGAAATGTTAGTATTTGGATAAAACAATGAAGCTTCCTAACACAGGATTCTCAGCAGTGGACAGCAGGGTGCACAAGGGGCCCATATGGAAGTTCCCTGCACCAAAACCACAAGATGGTCCATTTTATTCTTAGGCAACTTCTTTTACTTGAGAACTAAATTGCATTGTACAAAATTCACCATTTAAAATAAACAGTGCAACATCTTCAAATGTGCCATTATCATCATTATCTGATTTCAAAACTTTTTTATCAACCCTCAAAACTTTTCCTTACACATTAGAAGTCACTTACCATTCCACTTCTACATATATGGACTCACTATTTGGCACATTTCATATAAATATAATGATACAACATGCAGCCTTCTGATTGGAGTGTGTTTCATTGAGCATAATATTTATAAGATTCACCCTTGTTGGCCCATATAGAAGACCTTGCAGTGTGTAACAGTGCTCACATTCAGCTGAGGCTGACAGGTGGAAATGGTACATGTGTTCCCTCACTCTTCAGTGAAGTGCATTGGTTGGTTGGGGTTGCTGGTTTTTATTTTTATTGTTTGGAGACCTGGCCTCACATATCACACACTGACCTCAAACTTCCTATGTAGCCAAGAGTGATCGTGAACTCCGGTTCCTCTGTCCTATACTTCCTGAAAGCTGGGATTTCAGGCTTATGACAATACTCTATTGTATGTGTTGTGTGTGGCAGAGGGATAAATACAGAGCTTCAAGTGTGTCAGGTAAGTAACTTACCACCTGGGCTACATCCCCAGGCCCAGAGTGCACATTTCGTGAGTTGTGTCCACTTTTGGGTTACTGTGAATAATAATGCTTCTTCATTTCTCTGTGGGATGCTCTACTACAAAGTCCTTATTACTCCCTCTTTCTCAGCACAGTTTTCAGTGACTCTTCTCAAGTCCTTAGCCTCAAGTGCAGCTTGCTTAGATGCTGTGAACCTTGCTCTAATTAGTTCCATTTAAATACAATGAGATGCGAAAGACTTTATCCTAATTTTTTTGAATAGATTTTTAGGAGAATTGCCATGTTAAAATTTGGGTTGCATTGGGGCTGGAGAGATAGCCTAGCGGTTAAGAGCACCGACTGCTCTTGCAGAGGACCTGGGTTCGATCCTCAGCACCCACATGGCGGCTGAGAATCGTCTGTAACTCCAATTCCAGGAGAACTCCAGTTCCAGGGGAATCCGATGCCCTCTTCTGACCTCCGCGGCATTGCACGACACGGGTGCACAAACCTACATGCAGACAGTACACTCATACACAAACAAAAATAAATAAAAGTTTAAAATTTGGCTTGCATTAAAGGCAGAATATTTCCTACAATCACCAGTCCAATAATCTTTCCAAGCCAAAGGGAAAAATAAACCATTGAAACTGTTAATGATAGTATTTGTTCTGGGGTAGATTTGTATAATTATTTAAGAAAATAAGAATATATAATCCTTATTATATTGTTTCATTTTCTCCCTTAGAATCCATGAAAAGTTTGGGTCAAAACTTAAATTAGATAACACTATTTCTTAGTAAATCTTATTCATCATGTTTTAAAGAAATATCCACTTCTGATTTGAAAAGTATAATATTATGAATGATCTTAAGTGTTAACAGCAGGCAACAAAGTTATCTTAACTGCGCAAAGAGTTGCTGAGCAGAATGAAAGGCTTGCCTCTGTATGAACCGCAGTGTTCAGCCCATGTTAGGGTGGAGGAGCCCCCTTTCTCCCTTGTTTAGGGACAACAAGCACAACTAAGGCACAACTGGTACTGATCACACCAGGGCAAACTCTAAAACTTACATCAGTGAGGGAAGGTCAAGTGTCAGATATCCTTGGCAAACTAGCTAAACATTTTTATAAAATTACTTACAGATTTAGCATGTTACCAGCCATTTTTTGGCATGAACTGAATCCAAACCTTCCAGTGTCTGTGAATGTGCTTTGTTAACTCAATTGAAAAGTAAATAGTTGCTTATATTGTATTGCTGAAAGTATGGGCTATAAGAAGTGGTAATGGAAGGGACACATTAAGTAGAAGTAAAATAAATAGATTTTCCAGAAAAAGAAACTATACTAGAAGTTATTATGATACATAGAAACATCTTCTAAAAAGAATATGATCTTCAAAATTACAGAATATTTAAATATACACATATTTCACATGTATACATATGCAAAAAACAAAAACTCAGAATTTTAAACAATCATGGTTTTAATCCAAAATAGAAAGGAAATAGAAATGTTTTAATTTGTTCCCTAAAGCAATGGAAATTTATTGTGTGTACATGGATGTAGATTTGTATATTTTACTACCTTGGTGGGTGAGCTGAGGGAAAAAGACAAACATTTCTTCCACTTTACATATGGCCTTTTTGGATTGAGATTCAGGCCATTGGCAAGAAACATTGATTTTCTTGGGCAAAAGATTAATCTCCTCAGTCGGGCGTGGTGGTGCACGCCTTTAATCCTAGCACTTGGGAGGCAGAGGCAGGCGGATCTTTGTGAGTTCAAGGCCAGCCTGGTCTACAGAATGAGTTCCAGGACAGCTGGGACTACAGGGAGACCCTGTCCCTCGAAAGACCAAAAAAAAAAAAATAAACAAAAAAAAAGATTAATCTCAAGCTAGAACACTCATTCTTACTTAGCAGAGTTGCCAAAAGACTCTGCATTCCATATATCATTTAAAAAATTCAGTTAATAGTTTGTAAGAAAATTAACTTCATGATAGACACGCCAGATGATTTATTGACCAGAGTAAACCAAATCTCATTTGCTTATCTTTGAAATAAAGAAAACCATCAAGGTTTCATTGAGTTGGAATCTTTGAACAGGTCCAGCAAGGTGTCTCCCTGGTCACTCGTAGTTTTCCATTTCTCTATATTGTTCTCATACTGTTCACTTAAGGTATCCTGTTCTGAATTGACAAGTCGCACATGTTTATTCTCTAGTTTGGCGAATACTTCACGTAGAGAGGATAATGTGAGATGAGAGGAGAGAGAGAGAGAGAGAGAGAGAGAGGAGAGAAACATCCCTTTTAATTTTGTTTCCTTAGTGTCTAGAACAGAGTAACTGCTCAATACAGAGAAAGAAACTGATTTTGATTTGTAGGTATCATAATTGTGAAAATATGACTTCCACAGTGGTTGATATTATTCTTCATTTAGAGGTTTTCTTTAAAGCCTTAGGGTCTAAAAAAAAAAAACAATCGTCTAAGTTCCGCGGGTAGGCTTTTCTTTTTTTTTTTTTTTAATTAATTTTTATTTATTTCTGTATGTGTATGAATGTACTGTCTGCATGCAAGTCTGTGCACCCGTGTCGTGCAATGCCGCGGAGGTCAGAAGAGGGTCTCGGATTCCCCTGGAACTGGAGTTCTCCTGGAGTTGGAGTTTCAGACGGCTCTCGGCCGTCATGTGGGTGCTAGGGATCGAACCCGGGTCCTCTGCAAGAGCAGTCAGCGCTCTTAACCGCTAGGCCATCTCTCCAGCCCCGGGTAGGCTTTTCAAGTAACATCTTTTCCTCTTGAGCTATAATTGCAATAAAATGAATACAGGCATTTAGACATTCTTGAAGAAGTGCTCCTGATTTATCTAGACTCAAAAAAGAGAAGGAATTAGGGAGAACATACAAGACAAAAGAGAAGACCAGACTGGTTTGGCTTCAGATGACAACAACATTCATGCAATTGCAATTTTGCTCCCAAATTTTACTGTTAATATGTATGCCTTGTTTTAAAGTAACTCCCAGAACTATGCCCCGTTATAGTCTGTAGCCTCTAGTGCCTTCGCCTCCCTGTGTTCACTTCTCCCCACCATGTACAGCCCATCCATCCTCTTTATTTTTTTATACTTTTAATCGTTTAACAAAGAACTCAGAATAATAAAAGCATAATAAGAATAAGAAGCATAAGAATTAGCCATTGTAAACCTCACATTTCCCCAATTTCAATGATATATGTACTCACATGGGACAAAACTCTCTGAATGCAACTCTATTCATGCATGAATCTGGGAGATTCTTATCTTGTAAGTACAATTTCCAATTGTCAGATACAGATCTAATATATCTGTGTCATTCAATCTTATTTTCACTGGATTTTCATAATTAAAAAGGTACTACTTTAACCTTTAATATTTGATAAGATTAATGGCATCTTGTTTACTTTATAATTTAAAGCACTTTTCACTTTTACACTTATGTATGCAAATTGGACTGTTTTCTCACTGACCTTACTACTGGTCTTTTTTACAGAATGTGTGACGTAAAATCTGGTGCATGGATGCCACAATCTATTCAGGAAGAACACAGAGGCTCTTCACAAACCACTGTGGTCCATTCTTTAATGCAATGCTGTGCGGTCATGTACTTCCTGTCAAATGACTAATTATACACAGAAAGTACATGATGCTTTTTTTTCCTTTCTGTACTTAGAAATATGGTATCATTACCTGATTTATTTTATTGTAAGACAATTCACTTAAGACATCATTACCTGAATGTTTGCAACCTGAAATCTGAATTATTATTACTGGAGGACAGCCTGTTGTATCTGTAAATTTACATACAGTTTCTGATTCATCTTAGAGTGGAAATCTTCAATTTTCTTATGCTTATCATTATGGGGTAAATATGAGAAATCCTGAATTCAAAATTGTATTCAATGAAACAAAGAGTTGATTACACAGACTGTGTCTCCAGTCTGCTAAGAAATATAAACATGCCGTGGCCGTGATTATTGCAAGATTTTATCATGCTTCTATTTGATAACATGGCTCTTCTGTTTTCATATTATTTAAATCTTACTTTTAAGCGTACAGTGAGACAATCATTCCTAAGAATATGAAATGGTAGATTTCAAGATATCGGAAAACAGGGGAAATCACTATGAGCTAGTGATACATCTGCTGCCTTAAAAGGCTAATAGGTGGGGGCTGGAGAGATAGCCTAGCGGTTAAGAGCACTGACCACTCTTACAGAGGACCCGGGTTCGATCCCCAGTGCCCACATGGCGGCTGAGAACCGTCTGAAACTCCAATTCCAGGAGAACTCCAGTTCCAGGGGAATCCGACACCCTCTTCTGACCTCCGCGGCATTGCACGACATGGGTGCACAGACTTGCATGCAGACAGTACATTCATACACATACAGAAATAAAATAAAAAACTTTAAAAAAAAGGCTAGTAGGTTCAAGTGATAATTAAAAATAGACCAAGTTTTAGTTAGTTTAATTTAATTAAAAAGTGTAAGTTCATTGTTAACATTACTTTTGAATTTTTGTGATTTTCACACAATATATCTTGATGGTATTTAGATCCCCTCCCCTTAATGCCTGCCATCCAAATTGTGGCTCCAAATATCCTTCAATGTGAGTCCATCCACTGGAACCTAATGACAATACCAAGAGGTCCGTGCTTGAAAGTGATGGTCTCTGCCCCTGATAGTAGTCATCTGTTGGCACAATGTCCTTTCATGGAGTTGGAGTTTCTTTCCAACTTCCGCGTTGTCTATGCTGGGAGGCTTCATAGGAAGGGTGGTAGATTTTGTAGATTTCAGTGATTTGAAAGGAGAAAGGTGTGTATTAGACTACAAAGGGCTAGATGGGGTGGGGAATGAAAGGAAATGCAGAAGAGGGAGTGTAACAAGGGGAAAGTAACACTATAGGTCTTTAGAAAAAGCCATGTGGGGGGCTGGAGAGATGGCTCAGTGGTTAAGAACACCAACTACTCTTGCAGAGGACCCAGGTTCAATTCCCAGCATCCACATGGCAGCTAAGAACCGTCTTTAACTCCAGTTCCAGGGGAATCTGACACCCTCTTCTGACCTCTGCGGCATTGCACGACACGGGTGCACAAACCTACATGCAGACAGTATATTCATACACATAAAAAATAAATTTAAAAAAGAATTTAGAAAAAACCATATGGAAATCAACCATTATAGAAATTTCTTCCTTAAAATAAGATATTTTTATTGATGTTTTATAGAAATTTCTTCCTTAAAATAAGATATTTTTATTGGTGTTTTGTGTGTTTCATACATCATTTCTCAGTCCAATTAGACACACTCCCTTTTCCATGCCCCCCACCCCACCCCAGTTCACACATTCTGCCATACATGTCCTGCATCTTTTTCTCAGTCTTTTTAAAGTTTTTCTCTGCAAAGATTTATTGTTTGGGCAGAGGTTAACTGTTTCGGTCAGTTCTTTGATTCAGTCTTTTTGTCATTGTTGTTCCCTCCCATTTGTATTGCTCCAAAATATGCCTATCTATACGTCACATACATACCAAAATTATGACCTTTGAAAATAAACTGTATGCTAATTCCAAAATATGTTTAGGAGTTCACATTTTTCCCTTTAATTTTATATTACTCTAATATAAGAATACATACCCTCCATACATATACCACAATTACAAAGTCTGAAAATAAGTGGTCAGTTAATTCTAGAGCCCATTAAGGAATTCACATTATAACAGCATAGTTGCCTTCAGATAAAAAGAAATATAACATTAACTTTTCTCAGCTTGCCTTTCAACTAGGGATTTGGTGCTAGCATCCACAAATGAGGGACACCATTCATCATTTGTTTTTCTGGGACTGTGTCACTTCACTTATCATAATAGTTTCAAGTTCCATCCATTTACCTGCAAAGTTCATGATGTCATCTTTCTTTACTGCTGCACAGAATTCCATTGTTTAGATGTTCCACATTTTTTCTATCCAGTCATCAGTTGAGGGACACTTGGGTTGCTTCCAGCTCTTTGCTATTGTGAAGGGAGCTGCAATAAACATAGATGTGCATGTATCTCTGCGATAGGGTGAGTCATGTGGGTATATACCCAGGAGTGGTATGACTGGGTCAGGTGGTAGGCTCATTTTCAGTTTCTTGAAAGTTCTCCACACTGCTTTCTACAGGGGTTGCATGACTTTGCATTCCTGCCAGCAGTGAATGAGTGTTCCCCTTTCCCTACAACCTCTCCAGCATTTTGTATCCTTTGTTTTTTGGATAATAGCTAGTCTTACTGGAGTAAGATGAAATCTTAAGGTGGTTTTGATTTGCATTTTCTTAATAATTAAGAAATTTCTTAAAGTACACATCATAAAAATTTTAAAGAAATTATCCTGTAATAGGATACTGCCCTTTCTAGATATTATATGCTACTTAAAAGAAAAAAAAACAAAACAAAACAAAAAAAAAACCCTCAATTCCAGGAACAGACCTTCTCTCTAGAAGCTGTCAACCATGGGTTCAGTACACCCTCACACAATACTGCCCATTGACCCAGCTGTTTGTTATCCACCAGAACTGGATAAGATCATAGTGTTGATGATAGAAACTTTTGCTGAAAAATAAAACAATTCTCCAATTAGAGAATTATTGATTACCCCCCCATTAACCCTGCCATTACTGCACCACATAGAGGTAGTTTCTGTGCCTGTCATTATGGTTATTTGGCTTTAGTACTGGGATGGACCATTGCTTGATTTTCTCCCTTAATAGCTTGTATAGAGTCCTCCAGAACTATGGGAGTTAGTCTTCATGGAAAAGGCTTTCAGGTTCTTCCTCCATTGCTGGAAGTCCTGTGTCTGAATTGTGTCCTGTCATCAGTAGTAGGGTCTTATCTTCAAGTTCTGGGAGATAACCAAGGGCTTTGGCAATAGCCTGTGTTATTTTGGAGTCTCTTGGCTATTCTGACCAACCACTAGGAGGGAGGTCTCTCCTGTCTGGAATTGTACTCTTGCTATACAGGCCTCAGGTATACACTGAACTAATGTTTCAGGATGGAATGTGTATTTCTCCGGAGGTTCCCAAGCTAACACATTTCCTTCTGTCTTCCCATACCACTGATTTTTCCATTCTTATTTCCTCTCTATCCCCCCGTCTGACCTCTTCCCCAGTCCAAGTGCCCATTGTCCCTGCCCCCTACTCTGCCACAACACCTGCTTCCTGTATTCCCTGTCTGCTGAGTATCGTCTTCTCCCGCCCCCATGGTTCCCTGCATATCCTTTTCTCCAGGGCCCCCCCACCACCACCACTTTCCCCACCTCCTCCATGGTAACACCTGCTCCATACCACCCCCCTCTTTCCACCTTTGTCTTTCGCTTTACCTCTGTGTTTCCTTTCCATTTTCCTGGCTCCTGCTATTACATCAGGCCATATACTCACAAACAAGGGATTGGTGTTAAAAATCTGCAAATGAGAGAGAATATATGTCATTTTCTTTCCTGAGTTCGTGTTACTTAATTTAGTATAATACTTTCTAGTTCCATCCATTTTCCTGGAAAATTCATCATTTTATCCTTTCTTACTGCTGAGTAGAACTCCATTGTGTAAATGTACCACATTTTCATTAGCCACTCATCAACAGAGGCATATTTAGGTTGTTTCCATTTTTTAGCTGTTGTGAAAAGAGCAGCAATAGATATGGATGTACAAATGTCTCTACAGTAGAATTAGTTCTTTGGGTATATGCCAAGGAGTGGTATAACTGGAACATATAGCTTTTTTTTTTCAGTTTTTGAAGAATTCTCCATACTGCTTCTTTTAGAGTTGTACAAGTTTACAATCCCATCAGCGATGAATGAGCATCTGCCTTTCTCCACATCTTTGCCAGCATTTGGTGCCTTTTATACTCTTCATCATAGCCACGGATCTTAAAGTGGATTTTATTTACACTTCTCTAATTAAAAAGGATGTTGAGCATATTTTAGGGTGTTTCTTAGCCATTTTTATTTCTTTGCTTGAGATCTCTGTTCAGAGCCATAGCCCATCTTATTGCTGGGCAATTTGGCTTCTGGTTTCTTTGTTTTTTGAGTTATTCTTGTATTCTAGATATTAATCTTCTGTCAGCTGTGTGGCATGTAAAGATTTTCTCCCACTCAGTGGGTTTCCTCTTCATTTCCTTGTTGTTGTTTTTTTCTCTTGATGTATAGAAGCTTTGTAAGTTAATGAGGTCCCACTGTTTGATGAACTTAATGGCCGAGTGACTGCTATCTGATTTATAAAGTGCTTTCCTACACCAAATCTTGCAGGGTACTGCTTATGTTTTCTTCTAGCAGTTTCAGAGTTTCAGGTTTTATATTGAGGCCCTTAATCCATTTATAGCTAACTTTTGTCCCTGGTGAGAAATAAGGATCCATTTCATTCTTCTACAGATGGAGATCAAATTTTCTAGCACCATTTATTGAAGATGCTGTCCTTCCTCGCTTGGGTGTTCTTTGCACCTTTGTCAAGTATCAGGTGACTAAAATTACATGTACTCATCCTTGGATCTTCTATTGTGTTCCATTGATCTACAAGTCTAATTTAGTGCTAATAACATGCGGTTTTATGACTATATCTCTGTAATATCACCTGAAATATGTTATGGTGAATCCCCTTGCATTGTTCTTTTCACCTGTGTTCACTTTGGTTATTCCATATCTTTTATCATTCCATATGAATTTTAGGGTGGAATTTTCTAGCTCAATGAAGAATGTCATGGGTATTTTTATTGGGGTTGGATTGAATCTATAGATTTTTTGGGGGAAGTTGATCATTTTCACAATATTAATTCTACCGAATATATGAGCATGGTAGGTACTTCCAACCTCCTGGTGTCTTCCTCTATCTCTTTCTTTAAAGAGTTGAAATTATCATTGTATAGGTCTTTAAGGTCTTTTGTTAAATTTATGCCTAAATATTTTTTGAGGTTACTGTGAATGGGAGTGTTTCTTTAAATGATTTTTCTGGTTGCTTGTTATTAGTATATAGAAAGGCAACTGAGTTTTGTAAGTTGATTTTGTAATCTGCCACTTAATGAAAGTGTTAATCATTTCTAGGAAAATTCTGGTAGAATTTTTGAGTTCTCTTATGTACCATATTATATTGTCTGCAAATAGTGATATTTTGACCTCTTCTTTTCCAATTAGTACTCCTTTAATTTCTTTCTCATTTCTTCTGGCTCTCACAAGAGTTTCAAGTACTATATTGAAAAGGAGTGGAGATTGTGGACAGCCTTGTCTGGTTCCTGATTTTAATGGGAATTCTTCCAGCTTTTCTCCATTTAGAATGTTGTTGGTCATGGGTTATTTGTGTATAATTTTAACTATGCTGAGGTGTATTCTCCCCAGTCTAATTCCCTATAGACTTTTAACATAAATTCATGTTGGATTTTGTCAAAGGCTTTTCTGCATGTTTTGAGATGAAATGTGATTCTTTGTCTTTAGTCCATTTATATGTTTTATTAGGTGTATTGACTTACATGTATTAAACGATCTCTGTTTCTCTGGAACAAATCTAACTTGATCATGCTGGACAATATTTTTGATGTGTGTGTATATGCGGTTTGTGAGTATTTTGTTGAGAATCTTTGCGTCTATGTTCATTAAGGATATGAGCCTAGTTTTCTTTAACCATTCTCAATGGAATTCAATTCATGGTTGGCACTCTAGCCATAACCAAATATACATGGCTGAAGAGGTCACGGATCCTAGAGAAAACGATATCTGTGTTGTATCTCTAGACAAATGAAATTTCATACCATGTCCTAACTATGGATCCTATATTTACAGACAAGTATACAGCACACCACCCATCAAAGCACTGCAGAGTTCCACAACTGGTCACACATAGAGAATATATGTCTGAGGATGCCCAGCTCTAAGTAACATATCTACAATAGAATTTCTACACCTAAATCTCACAGATCATAGTAGAAAGGGGGTAGAGAGTTATTGGCATACTGAGTTAATCAGATATGTTAAAAAAACACTGTCTTACAGCATAACTTAGCAGTGTACATCTGAATGTTAACTAAGCCATTCCACTACAGATTGTGCAGTGTTGAAGCTACTGTCTGATGCTCTGCTTTCATTTCTTTTCCCATGAACTTCCTTTTAAATCCAGTTTGGCATCAACATTTCTGTAAGGTAATCCTTAGGACTCTGATCTAGTTTACTGTCCCAGAGCTGGGAGATTGTGATGGCAAGGATCCAATGAACAACTTGAGCTTTGGAACTGCAAATAAAAAACATTCAGAGAAATAGGACCAAAAGACATTGTATTTCCTAGCCCTGTCTTCTCTTTAGCTTCAGAATCTCTAGATGGAAACAAATCCCATCCTTCATAGTATGACCAGGATCACCTTGTGGGTGCTTACCTGTGTTCTAGACAACACGCAGAAAAGCACTGTGCTTCCTGGCGTCACTCTGCTATGATCAGCATTGCTCTCACCCATGGTGGCTGGACCAACAGCAAAGTATTTTCACTTGAACAGACAGTCCACCAAAATTTACCCAGAACCTCTATAATTCTCCCAGGTAACAGTGCTACAGTAAATTGGGAAAATGCTTATGTTTTCTATTGTCTATACTAATATGTTGAAGGGTACCACATATTAATTGGACCCAAATGATGTGTCACAGATTTTATGGAGCAATATGCCCAAGTTTTACCCAAATACACTATCTCAGTAGATAAATTGTTCATTGTTAGGGCTTTTGTCATATTTTTAATATTCATATTGAATTAGGGGAATAACAATATATGTAAATAAATAAATTATAATCTTATGAAAATTATAGTTATTAAATCACAATCTAATGGAATGTGCTATTCAGCACCCTTTATTAATTGGATCTTGAAAAATGGAGAAAAACAGAAACAATGTCTTCTCAGCCCTCTGCTCTTCCTTGGTCTCTCTCTTCTTTTGAAAATATTTACGTTGACTACTTGACCTGTGCAGCATAATTATGTGAAATGCTATTTTATAAAATTGGAACCACATTGTACATTTAAATTTACTTCTTTATATAACCTTATATTTGAGCATTTTCTGTGTCAGAAATTATTTTAAAATATGGTTTCACAACCGACTGTGGTAAGGGTACAGAACAATGTAATTAATCTCCTATTGACAGACATTTAAATTGTTTTCATTTTTTCACTATTTTAAAAAATGATTGCAAAATAGCCTATGCATAAGCTTTTGATAGCACTTTTCTGACAGTTATTTCTTTGTATTAGATTTCTTGAAATTACTACCTCAAAGTTTATGAATATTTCAAGGTTTTTGAACATGTTGCCAGCTAGCCTTCCCAAGTGGGCACATGCATTTACAGTTTATTTAATGCTTTCAAAGGACTGAATTTTCAATCTAAAAAGGAAAAGAAATGACATTCTCTAGACTTACTCATTTAGTGTTCAGATGTTAAGGAACTTCCATATTAAATGTTTCACTTAATGAATTATCTGACTTGTTTTCACATAGGTCACAAAATGAGCAGTAAAGGAATAATTTTAATATTCTAGCATTCCTTCTGGATTATTACAACAATCTGACTTAAATCGAAGCAGTTCATATGGCTGGGCATGGTGGGATGTACTGTGAACCTAGCACCCCGGGGTCTTTCAAGTCTAGCCTGGAATACAGAGCATAGAGTCTATCTCAAAGAAAATTAACATGGAAGTGAGAAACTATGCCTATGCCTTGGAGACCCCAAGAAAGAGTTTTATCTGTTTCTAAGAACATACTTCAAGCAAAGCAGGTAATCACTGGTGTTTATGTGATCTCAGAAACAGAGTACTCACAAACCTTGTTTGTATGAATGCTGAAAGTGGGGCTCAGAACTTTAAATGATGAGACATTGTGCAATATACAGAATGCCTTGCTTCAAACAAGGCCCCCTGGACAGTCTCTGGCCTGTTCTTGTGGTCTGATTAGCAAAGCTTTAGATTTTTCAGACAGAAGAAATGTTCCTGTTGTGGCTATTAAAGCCGTCACCCCCCACTGGATGGTGGGACTGTGGAGGTTTGGGCACAACAGCCTGCAGATTGGTTTTGCACAAAGGATGCTTGTACTCATGGATTATCACTTATAGCTAAAAAAGGAAAAAAAAAACTGAGAGAAAGATACAGGACAGTTATGGCAGATGATCTGGGATGGGGTAGGGGTGTGGGGGAAGAGAAAGGGAAATATGCCTGATCTGAATTGGAAAATGATGTACGAAATGCGCAAAGCATCAATAAAAATTAAATTAAAAAAAAAAAAAGCAGACAGGAATGAAGGGATCCCTTGCCTCCTCTCTCCATTAGCTCATTATTGGCTTCAACCTACCCATCCAGCATTGTCCACATGCCAGATCTTATGGGGAACACTGTCCTTCACTATACCTGGATTCGAAAGTCAAGAAACCCAAATTAAGTGTTGGTCAAAGAATGCTAAATTCTCTAGGAGTACTGCTAGCAAGCAGGCAAAGATTAGGAGCCCCTCCAACCCCAAGATCTGTGTCGTGGTCTATGCTACAATTTCTCTAAAGTAAGAAGAGCCTTTCCAGTGTTATTTGCCAGGCCTCAGGTTTTTCCCTATTTATTTTTCTCTGCAGAACTTTTGCCTGCATCTCTATTGCTCAGTGTGTTTAGAGAGAAGAAAGTAAAGTGATGTGGTGTATTATACAAAAGACAAGAGGAACATGGGGAGAGAATCAAGTTTAGAAGCAAACACAAGCTAGGGGACACTGAATTGAACTCAGGAATGCCCCAAAGGGCTTGTGCTTCTAAATACTTAAGTGCATATTAATTTCCTTCTAGGAGAGACCAGAATTACCTAGTGATTTGATTATTATTGAACAAGAAAAGCAGTGAGCTACACACACACACACACACACACACACACACACACATCACACACACACACATGTGTACTCACATGTGCACAGCACACACACACACAACACACACACACACATCACACACCACACACACTCCACACACACACAACAACACACACACAACACACACCACACACACACACACACACACATACACACATACACACACCACACACACACACACACATACACACACACACACACACACACACACACACACCACACACACACAACACACACACACAACACACACACACAACACACACAACACACAACACACACACACACACACACACACACAACACACATGCACACTAGCTTAGTCTTTGTTGTTGTCCTACTTCCAGGTGCTTAAAATAAAATAAATACATTTATTCAACATGAAAGAAGAAACAACCTTTGGCTGTTGTTAGCCTGGCCTTGGACTTCTTGGAATGCCAGCTGATTGATCAAGAGTTGTAGCCAAATTGCTTATGACAGTGTATTTTTCCTTAGCGAGGAAGACAAATATCTATCATTCCTACTTGCTGCTCTCAGCAATAGTAATAAAGATACTAACAGGATAATGAGTTAGCAGAGGGAGTGGTCAGTCAAGCTATTCAGAGCACACTTCCTATCTTTTTCTTCATTTATTTCTTTTATCTACCTTAATTTATATTTCTGACATCATTAGCTGTTGTTTCTTAGTGATTTTAGATGTAAATTTCTTAAAAGCCTGTTTCTGGAGTCAGGGGGGCTGGCTTACACTTTGAATCCCAGCATTTGGAAAGCAGAGTCTGTGAGACTGAGACCAGCCAAACCGAATTCCAGGCCAGGAATGGGGCAAGGAAGACCTCTGTCTCAATAAAAAAAAAAAAAAAAAAAAAAAAACAAACATAGAGCAGGGGGTGGTGACACAGGCAGAGGCAGGCAGATCTCTGTGAGTTCAAGGCCAGCCTGGTCTACAGAGCGAGCTCCAGGCCAGCTGGGACTAAAGGGAGACCGTGTCTCAAAATAAATAAATGAAAGAAAGAAAGAAAGAAAGAAAGAAAGAAAGAAAGAAAGAAAGAAAGAAAGAAAGAAAGAAAGAAAGAAAGAAAGAGAAAAAGAGAGAGAGAGAGAAAGAAAGAAAGAAAGAAAGAAAGAAAGAAAGAAAGAAAGAAAGAAAGAAAGAAAAGAGAAAGCAAAAACAAAACACCCAGCAAACAAAAACTATTTCCCTAACATTCTTGCCTTACCTATGCAGATCACTTATGATTGATTAATGATGTATATTTTTGCAGAATATCAACTTCATGAAAAAGTACTATAGGATAGAAACGTTACAGGCTGTGTTTTGGGGGTGACAGAAATACCCACTTCAAGAATTATACTGGAATTATTCTGCATCTTTACTCAGAAGAAAAAGCTTTGCAGCAAGGGAGAGGCTTGCCTGTAGCTGTTAAAACCTGTCACGCAGATTTTCCTTGCAGGTTCTTTGCTGAGAACAACCTACCTGATTTGTACAAAAGAACACTGCTCTCTAGTGGAATCAAGAGAAAGAAACCCATTAACTCACTTGTTTTTCTGGCATTCTTGGTTGCTGCTCATGAAAGGTGGCTGAGCTTTGTCCTGGACTTATGACATGTTATGATATATGGCTGCAATTATTGTAATATTATACCGTGAAGTGGTTTTGCTCTTGTAATCAAGTAAAAATCTGTTTCTCTCTAAGCCCTGTTTTGGAACTTGAAACCAGTAGGTCTTGCTAGCTCTTTCTTCTTCTGTATGAACAGGGAAAAAACCTGCAACTAATAATGATTTCATTTACATGGGAAGCTGCAATAATTTAACTTGGGTTAATTTAGGATTGATTAATGGGGACATTTATGGGGCTGGAAATTTTTAATAATGCTTAGTCGTAAATGCATGGTACCCTTTACCATGTTTATCCATTTTCTCCCCTTTGCTCCACTCTGTCTCATGTTCAGCTCTCTTTTCTATCCTTTTGTGGAGCGCAAGCTGAGAAAAAGCAACTTCATATCTCCCTTTTATTTCTCAAAGAGGAGACCTTCAACATCTATGCAAATTTGCTCTGGTGAAGTTATCTTAATCCTGGAAGTCTTAATATAATTTTAGCACACCATTTGCAAGGAGGTGTAGTCTCTTTGACATAATCTGTCACTCTCTTCACACCTTTGAGTTGGCCATCTAAAAACCCAGACAATGGGACTTTCAGGTTTTGTAACACTGGAAGGCACAGATTCAGATGGAAATGCATAGGATCTATGTTTTGCAAAAAGATACACATATTTTGAGAGATTAAACCTATGGCTTGAGGCCCTCCAAAACTTCATCATCAATGTGCCCTATTACAAAGTCTCTGAAAACTGGCTGCTGTTATCTATCTTCTCTCTAACTTCTCCAAGTGGGATGGAGGGGGAGGGTGGCTTGGGTTCTTCATGTGAGTGTCTGTAAAGTACAAGGATCACCAAATGCTACCCATTTGGTTACTGGCATTGGGATGTTATCATAAAACAATATATGATAACCAGGCATTGGGTGCACATGTATAATCTCAGTGCTAGGGAGGGTGAAGCAGGAAGAATACAAGTTCAAGGCCAGCCAGGACTATACAGTGAGTCTCAAAACAGCAAATATCAATAATAGAAAAAACAAACATAAAAATAACATAAGTGGTAATTTGTAAAAAACAACATTTGAGTTTACAGATGTACAAGAACAAAGATAACGAGGGTGCCTAGACCCTTACACTTCCACTAGTCAGAGGGGAACATGGGTGATGTACTTTTGAGTGTAAATGCTCCCCCACTGCCCCCCACACCCCTACAATCACCCACACCCCTGCTAACCATGTATTGTATGCCTGGCAATAAGTTTGGAATCTAACTAGAGCTTCTGGAGCTCTTTTTAACTTTTCTATTATTTTTATTTTTTTGTGTATGAGTGTACTGCCTCCATGTATGCAAGTGCACCCATGTTTTGCAATGCCTGCAGAAGTCACAGAGAATGTCAGATTCCCTGGCACTGGAGTTAAGTAAGGATGGTTGTCAGCTACCATGTGGGTGCTGGGAATTGAACCTGAACCCAGATCCTCTGCAAGAGCAGCCAGTACTCTTAACAGCTGAGCAGCTCCATCCCCAAGGATGGATTTCCTAAAAGATGGGTCTAGTGGGAGGTTTTGCACATTAATGCAGGGCATACCCCTGGAAGGGAGGGGATTAGGAGCCTGGTTCTTCCTCACTTTTTCAGCTTCCTGCCTGCTGTGAGGTGAACAGCTTCCCCCACCATGACCTGTTGCTTCCTCACCACAGGGCCAAGCAGTTGTGAGCAGAGACCTCTGGAAACAGTAGCCAAAATAAACATTCCCTCTTTAAAGTTGTCTAGTGGATATATTTGTCGCAGTAACTGAACACATCTATCTGCATTTTCCACAGCTCAATCTGCTTGTTTTCTTTCTGCTCTGCCTCTTCAGATCATTGTGTACAATATGAACAGTATAATTTAACATCAAAAACAAAAATAACTTGTGAAAGCAAAAAGCATAGTTTTCTTTTTATGTTCAATATTTACTTTATCTCCACCCCCATTACATCTGTGCAACATCAGTCATCTCTACTTATGTTTTCCTCCAAAATGCATTTAAACTTTTTTCCCACAGCTGTGTGCCCTCTGGTAGAGGACGCAATATAAAAATCCTTCCTTACAAAATTATTTTCTCCATATCATTGAGACAATGCTTGGCTTCAAAATCATGACAAAGGAACTGACCAGTTTCCATTTTCACATGTGTTAAATACAGAAAACCCTTGTTCAGGGAAAGTAAGCTGACACGGTATTGTGTAGAGGTAGATAGAACACTTACTGATATGAGGTTGTGCACCTCATACCCCATACTTTTTATCTATAAGGAACAATGCCATTTGAATTGCTATGGGGATCAAATAAAGCAATAGAAGAGAACATTTTTTGAAAGAGCATGATGTAATGCCAACATTGATGATTTTAGTACATCACGACTATTCACAAGCTGGGCAATTATGTTAATCTCTCTAAACTTGACTGTCTGCTTCAGTAACACAGGAATAGTGACTACCTACTAGCTGACTGATTTTTGATGGCTCCATTTATGGTGTTGTGGCTTTAGAGTAGTGTGAGATCCAAGTACACTCAGTAAAAACAGATTGATGCTTCTTGATTTGTGGTAGGGTAAACCCAATAAACCCATTTTTATGTTGAAAAAAAGGTAAGTAAAAATGTATTTAATACATCTTAACTACAAACTGTTGAGTTCACCAACAGCACACTGAGGTTGTCTATGCTTTTCTCATAATCTTGAGGCTTCATGGGAGCCAATGACAACTGCCACCGCCCAGCACTGAAGTACAGCATCTTAACACATACCACTGGCTTGCAACTGAAAACGAAAAGTCAACTTCTACTGAAAACCTACCAATCACTCTAAACTCAAGTCAGATTGTGGTCAGGAAGCATCTATTCTTCTAACTCTGAATATTGATATTTCCCCACACTGGGCTTGTGTGTTAAATTCTCTTGTGATGGGGGCAATGATATTGCATCAGCTCCCAGTGAAATCCTGGTCATGAGGAAACACAACCACTATATGGTGTCCTGTGCTGCTGTAATATGTTCACCAGTGATTGGGTGTAGGAAGTATATTTTTCATGTATGGTAGTTTTAACTGATGACTGATTTAGAAAGCCTGACCTCATAATAAATTGAGGAGCATCTCTACTGAACTCAGTGAGCTTTTATAAAAAAAAATCTCTGATGTTCTACTTGGTAAATAAGAAAGGATTGATCCACAAATCACAAATGGTTTAGTACAGTCAGTGTGTGACAGCACCTGGTCTAGTTCTGAATGCACAGTAGGTCTATCATAAATGTCAAATGCATTGACAATTATCATTATAATGCTTTTGTTCTTGATGATGAGAATTATTATACAGAAACTTACAATAACAGAGAAGAGCTTGTTATGATCATTGGAATTATTTTTTTTATTTTTTATTTTTGGTCTTTTGAGATAGGTTCTCCCCATAGCCCCAGCTGTCTTGGAACTCACTTTGTAGACCAGGCTGGCCTTGAACTCACAGAGATCCACCTGCCACTGCCTCCTGAGTGTTGGGATTATTACCTGGGAGCACTGCACTATAACCAAACAAATCTAATGTATGGAGGTTTAAATGTTGATTACATTAGCTGGTTGTATTTTGACCTTGAGCAAGATATTCATTTCTCTAAGTGTAGATTTTTTTTTACAACTTGGTGATGTACATAAGAGATATCACTAAAGAATGTGAATCAAATGCTGAGATATAGAATATTTTGGAATTGCCATTAGGTTCTTTCTTCTGCTCCAAACATAGGCAATTAAGGGCTGTGGTGGTTTGAATGAGAGTGTCCCCCATAGGCTTTAAGTATTCAGATATTTTGTCCCCAGTTGGTGGCACTGTTCTGGAAGGTCTTACAAGATGTGGCCATGCTGGAGGAAGTATGTCATTGGGGCCGGACTTAGTGAGTTTAACAAGCCTTGCAGTCTCCAGTCTTTCTTTTTTTTACTTTTGGTGCTCATTGTGAGATGTGAACCTCAGTTTTCTGTTCCAGCTCCAGCCACCATGCCTCCCGCCACAACGAACTCTGGAACTATTGATCATAAGCTCAAATAAACTCTTCCTTTTATAAGTTCCCTTGGTCATGGTGGTTTTTATCACAGCAACAGAAAAGTGACTAATACAATTATTTGGTACCAGAGAGTGGGCTGTTGGCTGTGAAGAACCTGACCATGTGGGTGTTTGGAGAAATGTGGAAGACTTTGGAACTTTGGGCTAGAAAAGTTGTTGACTACTGCAAGCAGAGCTTAACAGGCTATTCTAGTAGAAGTCTGGAAGAGAGCATTGGTGCAAAAAATGTAGTTCTAGAGGAAAATAAAGACTAAGGCAGAAACTGGGATCTTTTGGCAAAGAGTCTGGCCACAGTTTGCCTATAGCCCAAATGCTTGCCTGATGCTAAGTTGAAAAGCAATGGACTAACGTCTTTGGCAGAGGATATTTCAAGACAGTCTAATGTAGAAATGGTGGTGTGGCTATTAATGGTGACTATTATACAGATCTACAGTGAAAAAGAGCAGATGGGGAAGAAAGAAATGCAGAATGTACAGTTTGGATCTGAAAAGTGCACTAGGAAGATTAAAGGTGGGGCCAAGGCATGTGAAGGAGAGGATCCCTTTGATAAGGAGATTAAAGTGATTAAGGAGAGGCCTAGCTATTTATAAGTAAACAATGGAAAAAGGTGAGATTAAAGTGATTAAGGAGAGGCGTCCAGATTTACAAGTAAACAACAGAAACAGTACCTTCAGGGCAAGACCACACCCAGTTAAGCCTCCAACTATTAAAAGGAAAATACTGAAAGGTCAGAGAAAATTTGTGAATGTGGTTGAAGTAGGACAGGGTCCATCCCAAACTTGCAGCCAAACTAGGCAGTTTCATTCACATGGTGCTAGCTTTAGAAGCATGTAAGATGCAAGAGTGAAGGGGTCATCAGTTCTTCCTCCGAGGTTTCAGAGAGCTGCCAAGGTCAGGCAGAGTGCAGCAGGAGCATCCCTGCATAAAGAAGACCGTGATAGGCCATTATGTGAAGCTGTGAATGTGAAGCCTGGTTGGCAGCAAAGACCCCAAGAAGACATTCCAGATGCCAGAGCTATGAGAGATTTGCCAAGAAGAGCTGCATACAGGGAGTGGTACCAGCCCAAGGAAGAGATGTATGTTGCAAGCAAAGCTGGAAGAGCTGAGCTGAGCCATCTAAGCCCTTTTGGAAGTCAAGTGCCAGAAGTTTCAGATAGAGCTACTGGACTTGGTGTTTGCCCTGCAGGTTTTTGGTCTTGTTTTGGTCCAGTATTTCCTCACTATGCCTCTATTCCTCCCTTTTAGAATGGGAATGTGTATTCAGTTGTGCTGTATGTTGGGAGTATGTAATTTGTCTTTTGATTTTACAGGAGCTTACAGTTAAGAGATTGGCCTGGGACTCAGAAGAGACTTTGTACTGTAGACTTTTGAATAGAATTGAGACTGGTAAAGACTATGGGGACTTTTAAGGTAGGACTAAATGCATTTTGCATTTTATATGTTCATGAGCCTATGGGGGCCAGGGAGTGGAATGTGGTGGTTTGAATGAGAGTGTCTCCCATAGGGTTTAAATATTCAGATATTTTGTCCCCAGTTGGTGGCACTGTTCTGGAAGGTCTTAGAATGTGTGGCCATGCTGGAGGAAATATGTCATTGGGGGCAGACTTAGTGAGTTTAACATGCCTTTCAGTCTCCAGTCTCTCTTTTTATGACTTCCTGTGCTCACTGCAAGACGTTAACCTTGGCTTTCTGCTCCAGCTCCTGCCACCATGCCTCCCCAGCAGGATGGACTCTAATTCCCTGGAACTGTCAATAAACTCAAATAAACTCTTACGTTTATAAGTTCCCTTGGTCTTGGTGGTTTTATCACGACAACAGAAAAGTGAATAATACAAGGCTGTATTAGCACATGTATGTAGTCATCTGATGAGAAGAGAGGGAAATTCCGTTGCTAACTGCTTCACAAATGATTAGCCTATTCTTTTGCTCTCACTAACAGATATGAATAAAGGGTCTAAAAACTTGATTTAACAAAACTTTCATCGGGTTTTTCCCCTTTCTCCAAACCTCTGACCTATCTTGCCCTAAGCTTAAACAAATACTAAACTGGGGGCTGAGATGGCTCAGTGGTTAAGAGTGTTTGCTACTCTTGCAGAGGACCTGGATTCAATTTTCAGCATCCACATGGTGGCTAAGAACCCCACTTGAACTCCAGTTCCAAAGGAATCTGATGTCCTCTTCTGACCTCTGTGGGCATTACAAAACCCATGTGCACTTACATGCAGGCAATACATTCACACACATAAAATAAAAATCATAAATAAAAAAAATCTAAAATAAAAATTTTTAGAAACAAATACTAAACTGCCCAATGCCTCTTCCAAAGGGCCACTCCTGAGAAAAAGGCTGACTCCAGAATCAATCATTTCCTGTTCCGGTGGACTGCTAGTCTCACTTCCTAATCAATACCCCCTTGGGTTCTTACACTCTTTAACAGAAAAGTCCTTTCTTCTCATCCTTGAAGATTTTATTATTGAATCTTTTATTTATTGAAATTGCTTACTACTAAGTTCATTTTTAACTATCATGCATTTATTTTTAATTTGATAACAAAAAAGTCTTTTTTCTAAACAAAGTTTTTATATGTTGTTTTCTGTTCTGTCATCTCTGCTCAGCATTGTTTGATTCTAAGGTCTTTCTGTCTTCTTTTTGGTCATTAAGAAGTTTGGAAAGATCTTCATTTAATTTTGAGAACTTTGTACAGCTTGCTTTGATTATACCCCTTCCTCCCTGACCCATGCCCACATCCCTACCCAACCAACTTCATATTCTGCTCCTTACCACCAAGTCCAATATGTGTTATCCAAATACTCTTTGGCATGTAGCCTGCCCTGGATTGTGGTCAATCTTCAAAGGTTCACAACATTAAAGAAATTGACTCTTCCTCTCCCCAATGCCAATAACTCCCTAGGGGAAGAGTTCCATCCCCACCTATGGCCTCTATTCTGGGATTTTGTGTGGTTTGAGCTTGAGAATGAGTTGTGCATGCTGATGTTTTGGAGAATAACTAAGAGCAATGTCAATATCCTGTAATGTTGGAGGATCTATGGCATCCCACCAGCTAACCACTTAAAGGGGATTTTACTTTTTAGGATGAGACATCTAGTTGGGGTATTGTCCCCTGTTATAGGGTAACTCCCTTGAAATAGCTCTCTATCCCCCATGGTCCTTTACTAGGTTCCTAACTTGCAGTAATATTCCCAATGAAACACACGTATATAATAATTAAAAGCTAACATCCACATAGGAGGGAAAGAATGTGATATTTGTCTATCTGGGTCTGAGTTATTTAACTCATGATGATTGTTTTCAGTTCCATTCATTCACCTGCACATTTTGGACTCTAATTTTTCTTGAGAGCTGAATAATATTGCATTTTGTGTAAATGTACTATATTTTCCTTGTCCATCGGTTGATGGACACCTTGGTTGTTTCCATTTCCTGGCCATTGGGAATAGGGTAAGCAAGTATCTCTATAGTAGGATTGAGAGAGTCCTCTGGGTATCTCCGCAAGTATGGTATAGCTGAATCTTTTGGAATATCTATTTGCACAATTCCAATCAAAATCCCCAAGAGTTTCTTCACAGGCTTGGAAACAAAAGTCCTTAAATTCATTTGGAAAAACAAAAGACCCCAAATAGCCAAAACAACCCTGAGCGAAAAGAGTTATACAGAGGGGATCTCTATACCAGACTTCAAACTATACTACAGGGCTATAGTCATAAAAACAGCATGGTACTGGCACAAAAACAGACCTGTTGACCAATGGAACAAAACCGAAGACCCAAATCTGAGCACATACAATTTCAGCCATCTTATATTTGACAAGGGGGCCAAGAAGACACAATGGAGAAAAGACAGCATCTTCAGCAAGTGGTGTTGCCAAAACTGGATCACCACTTGTAGAAGAATGAAATTAAACCCCTACCTCTTGCCCTGTACAAAAGTCAACTCCAGGTGGATCAAGACCTCAATGTGAAACACCAACTCTGAAGGTGATAGAAGAAAAAGTTGGCAGCAGACTACAAGACATAGGCATAGGAAAAGACCTCCTAAATCAGACAGCAGCTGTGCAAGAATTAAGGTCAACAATTGACAAATGGGACCTCATTAAACTCAAAAGCTTCTGTACATCAAAAGAAACAATCAAGGAAGTGAAGAGAAATCCCAAAGAGTGGGAGGAAACCTTCACTTCAGATACATCTGACAAAGCATTGATTTCCAGAATATATAAACTACTCAAAAAACAAAGAAAAAATATGAGTTTGTATTCCCACCAGCAGTGGAGAGTGTTTCCCTTTCCCCACAACCCACCAGCATTTGGTGTATAAATTGGGTTTTCCTTGATCCTAAAAAGCCAGTCTTATTGGAGTTAAGATGATATCTTGAAGTGGGTTTCATTTTGGCATTCTTAATGATTAGTGATGGTTTTTTGACACACTGGCTTTGAGGTGTTTCTCAGACATTTCTAGTTCCTCGCTTGTGAATTCGCTTTTTTGTTTTTTTTTGTTCAGTTCTTGGCTCCATCTATTGAGTGGGTCAATTTGTTTTCTTTTTTCTTTGTTTTTTGAGTAGTTTTTATATATTACTTGGAAATCAATGCTTGGTCAGATGTATCTGAAGTGAAGGTGCTCCTCCCACTTCTGTGGGATTTCTCTTCACTTCCTTGATTGTTTCTGTTGATGTACAGAAGTTTTGAGTTTGATAGGTCCCATTGGTCAATTGTCGACCTTAATTACTGCACAGCTGCTGTCGTTTAGGAGTCTTTTCCTATGCCTATGTCTTGTATCCTGCTGCCAACTTTTTCTTCTATCACCTTCAGAGATGGGTTTTCAACGTTGAGGTCTTTAATCCATATTGAGTTGGACTTGTATAGTGTGAGAGGTAGGGGTTTAATTCATGTCTTCTACAAGTGGTGATCGAGTTTTGCCGAACACAACTTGCGGAAGATGCTGTCGTTTCTCCATTGTGGTTTCCTGGCCCCATTGGTCAAATATGAGATGGATGAAAGTGTATGTGCTCAGATTGGGTTCTTCGGTTTTGTTCCATTGGTCAACCAGTCGGTTTTTGTGCCAGTATCACGCTGTTTTTTTATGACTATAGCCCTGGAGTATAGTTGAAGTCTGGTAAAGAGATCACGTCCTGGGTGAGGTGCTTTTCACTCAGGGTTGATTGGCTATGATCGGGGTCTTTGTTTTTCCAAATGATTTAAGAACGTTTGTTTCCAAGTCTGTGAAGAACTCTTGGGGATTTTGATATGGATTGGTTGTTCAATCTTACAAGAGTGTTTGGGTAAAGTGGACATTTTTAAAATGTTAAATTTCCCAATCCAAGAAGCAATGGGAAGTTTTTTTTCCATCTTCTGAGGTCTTCTTTAATGTTCTTCTTTAGAGCTTTTAAAATTGTTGTTGTAGAGGCTTTGGGGGGTCTTTTGGGTTAGGTTTTGTTCCGGAGGGATCTTATAAGTTTTTGAGGCTATTGTGAGGGGGAATGTCTCTTTGAGAATTCTTTCTCCAGTTGCGTGTTTTTTTGGTGTAAAGAAAGGGCATTGAATTGTTTGAAGGTTAATTTTGTATCCTGGCCCTTTGCTGAAGCTGTTAAGCGTTTCTAGGAGTTTTGTCTGGTGAGTTTTTGGGCATCCCTTAAGTAACAATCATATCATCCAGCAAATAGGGATAGTTTGACTTCAGCTTTTCCAATTAGTACTCCCTTTAATAAGCCTGTTCCTAATGACAATTTGTATACCCCAATTAGCTTAGGGGGATGACTAAAATTTATATTAAAATATTTAACAATTTTATTTAATATAGGGATTTTAATTTTAATTACAACGTGCAAATGCCGATATAGATGTATATCAACATCTCTTGGGAAAAAAACTGAAGCATCTGGTAAATAAACCGTTGAATAGAGCATACCTTTTGTTTTTGTAAACTACTTGAAATTGTAACTAGGACCCTTAAGAGAAAGGGGCTTTTTATATAATTTTATCCTTTACCCTATTACAATAAACCCCTATAAAACTTTATTACGTGTACTGAATGTTTTAAATCATATTAAATTTTTACTAATGTACCTCTATATATGAAACATGTAACATTTATGTTTAAATATATTATTGTAATCTCTAAACATTAATAAAGTAGTTTTAAATTTACAATTTTATTGAAATGTTTAGAGATATTTTCTGACAGTTGCCTGCTTATATTAACAGACCCAAGTCTGAGGTGGAAGGGTCAATTCCAACCTAGAGTCCAGCCTTTACTGAATGTGCGAAAAACAGTATGTTAATACATACAAAATTTATATATAACAACCAATTGTAAAAATTGTTAATGGAGGGAGGAAAACGCCAAAAGCTATAGAAACAGATTTTCATGACTTTATTGTATCTTTGTTCTTACAGTTTGACTCCTTAATAGACAAAAACTGCTTGAAAAACAAAGAAAAAACAAATAACTCACTCAAAAGATGGAACAAAAGAGCGACAGCAGAAGACTTCAACAAGGTGAGGGAAATAAAGAGGCCTGAGAAACATCTTAAAAAGGTCAACTGGGCTGGAGAAAGGGCCTAGCTGTTAAGAGTGCTGATTGCTCTTTCAGACAGAGACCTCGGTTCAATCCCCAGCACCCACGTGGATGCTGATTCATCCTTACGCCATTTCCCGCAGGGGAATCCAACACGACCTCTTCTCACTTCCGTGGCATTTGCACAACACAGGTACACACCTACAATGCAGAAAGTACATTCATACACATAAAAAAATAAAAAAACTTTAAAAAATTAAAAAAGTGGTTTCAACATCACTAGTAAGTAAGGAAAAGCAAATTAAAAACACTTTAAGATATAATCTCATATCTATAAGGCTGACAAGGATCAAGAAACAAATGAGTGACCAATGCTGGAAGAGGGGGTGGGGGAAAGGGGAACACTCATCCACTGACAGTGGGAATGAAAACTTGTACAACCACTAATGGATCAGTTACAGAGAATACTCTAATTGAGCCTACCACCTGACCCGCCATACCACTTCTGGGAACATACCCATCTTTTGTACTCTTCAGCTAAGCAGAGATACATGGTACATGCACATCTATATTAATTGTAGCTCTCTTCACAGTATGAATAGCTCCCAACCCAAGGGCCCCTCAACCAGTGAGTGCTTACAGAAAAGGTATGAGCAACTACACAATGGAGTTCCAATGCAGAGGTAAAGAAAGATGACATCATGAAAATTTCAGGTAAATGGATGGAACTGGAATATTTTATGCTAAGTGAAGTAGACCAATCATCAGAAAACAAAAGACGACTGGATAATCCCGCATACTGTTGATGGTAAGACCAAGTATCTAGTTATAAGACAAACTGATCAAAGGTTGATGTTCTATTCCTCATGATTAAAGACAACTGTGCTCTTACAATATGAATCCCTAAACGGTTTCTAGAGCTGACCAGACATTTATTTTCAGACCTTGGGTTTTTTGGTGTATATGGAAGGAGTGGGAATGTGTTCATCTTTTAGAGTGATATGGTATTAAAGTAGAAAATGTGATCAAGAAATATGGGTTTAGTGAGGAAATAAAACAACAGTTTGGTTTCCAAGGATACAATTTTAATATAAGGTGCAATATAATAGGCTGGCACAACTTAGCCTTTCTTGGTGCTTAATGACCATACTTAAACATCCATACCAATTGGGCTGAGGGACCTAAAAGATAACTTTGTTCCTTGGCCCTCAGAAAAAAAAAAAAGTCAACTAAGTCTTAGGGGATTATGCATGGGGGCATCTCTTTAAATGTCATGCAAATGTGGGTCACCAGGTTTTCTCCGGTTGCAGGGGAGGTCTTGGAGAGCCACTGATGGAACTCCATCCAGTGTCCAGTCTATAAAAGGGAAGATCCTGCCGTATGGCTTCAGAGAAGGAAACTTAGTCTAAACAAGACCTGATTTTGTCCTCAGTTGGATGGAACTGGTAAATAGAAAGCTGAAAGGAGCAAGGGGCTCTCACCCCCAACCCTCCCCCCAAAAAAAAAAAACCCTGAGACCCCTGAGGAACCAGATCCCCTCAAGTAACCCTGAGGAAAACAAAAAACTTTGTGTAATCGTGGGTATGTGACTTAAGCATCCAAAAGGAATAAATAAATACTAAGGCCATAAACTTGAATCTTAGTAAAATGACAGTAAAGAAAAAAAAGAGAGTACTGTTATTTGACCTGTCTTCAATTCTAACTGGCAAGGCATCAAATCTGTGGTTCCCACCACTTTTTGGCACTGCTTCAAGAGACATTGAGACCAGCTTTTTTTTTAAGACCTTCCAATATGGACTAAGACTCATGTCTTTCCACGAATCCTCCAAACCTTTCAATGCCAGATGGGGAACTACTGAGATACCCAGACTTGTGGACTAAACAGCTAAGGGATTTCATCCTTGTCAGAATATAGACTGCCATTGTTGGACTACCTGAGCTATATCATTGGAGGCCAATACAGGGGTATCAAGAGAGGACACATGCTTATTGGACTTCATTTGAGGGACCATGGGAGAAAAAGACCCCAATGTTGAGCAAATGTGCAGGATTGATGGTTGTTTGGGTGTGCCAAGGAGGAAACTTCACTTCGACGAGAGCACTTCCTTAAGGAAAAACGAGGCATCGTTTAATGAAAAGAAAAGTCTCCAATTTAAATGTGTGTGTGCGTATATGTATATATTTTAATGAGTACAAGAGTTGGAGAGAACAACAACAAAAGAACTGAAAAAAGAAACAAACAACAACTCTGGAATGAATCAGAAAAAGATGAAGGTCTGTATGGCTTAGTGCAGGGATCGGGTAGGGGGCCAGGGGCATGGAAAGGGAAGTGACTCTAGATTCCAAATGTGGACATGATGTATGAATTATGGAAAAAGTTTCATAAAATAATAATGAAAAAATAACAAAACCTCGAAAGTTATGAGTTTAAAATTCAAACATGTATTTACCCGCACATGTACACCATTTAAATTGAAAATGAATCAAGATTGTAATTTATGTTCTTAATGAGATTTTTTATCATAGTTATCAGATACAGTTCTACCAGAGGTTCAGATGGATTTGGTTAACCAACTGACTTGAAAGTCGCAATAGAAATCGGTCCACTATCTCTGTAATCCAGAGTGCATATTAAAGGACCGTGTTTATTGGGCGGGGAGAGATGGCCTGGTGGCGTTACTGAGAATGAATAATATTAAAAGAGGACCAAGTTTCAATACCACAGCACCCACATGGTGAGAATGAGAACCATCTGAAACTCCAATTCAAGGAGAGACTCCAGTTTCAAGGGAATCGGACACCCTCTTTGACCTGCCACGGCATTGAATGACATGGTGACACAAACCTACATAGCAGACAGTAATGTCAATACACATGCAGAGAATAAAAGCTAAAATAAATAAACAAACCAAATAAATAAAAGACAAAGTGTCACGATTCTTAAAAAAAAAAGTCTGTGTTAATTTCCAGTAAATTCTAAAAGGCAGATCAAATGTGGGGAAGCCATGTGCTCAGTACAGCAGCTGGTGTGCACATACCAGACAGGCTGTTGGTGGCAGGTCACAACCACATGTTCATCAGGAAGGCTGTGAATGAAAAACCATTTTTGTTTCTTTCCCAAAAATTTTTTTAAGGCATTAAGTTTAGTTTTTGAGTAAATCCTTAAAGGTGAAATATATTTTAAAAGACCACATTGAATTTTAATGCCCTAGAACTTTTAAATAATTAATTAATTAATTGCAGATATTTTTATTTAAAAGATATTTACAGTACCCAGCATTTAAGTAAAAAATGTTACATCTTAATCTAGCATGCCTAGATGGAAATTAAAATATATACATATTTTGGATACAAAATTTAAGAGAAAGCTTTCAAATGGCCATAGTGTAAAATCATCTATGGACAAAAGAAATACATAAAGACAATACAACGATGTGACCTCTTCTTTCATGGTTAACTATTCAACATCAGCTGTGAGATCTGATTTGCCACCTTAGCAAAACATCCAGCCATGTGCTCACTAACAAGCTGGACCACTGTCTAACTGCAGGTCTCATAGTCTATAATTACTGACAAAAAAGAAGAGAACACAAGATAACAAACCTTGGATCAGGTTAAACAAAGCAATTGTGTGTTTGTGTGACTGCTGGCTACACACACAAGCCCATGAGCTGGAAGTCCTTTTAGGGTCTCATTCAGTGGCTATGATCCTCAATAGAATTAACCTGAAGCTGCGTTCCCCGTGAAAGGCTTCTCATACCACAAGCCAAAAGTCTGCTAGCCTCAATGCTTGAATTTCAGACTGATGGCTAATATGCCTAACTTCATTCTCAGTCTCCACCCAAGCCCTGATAGAATTCAATACCTCCAGCAAAAACACATGTGAATGAAAAAATAAGGTTTTAGGGTAGGAAGAGTCATAGAGATTTAAAGACAAGAATGAAGATCAAGTCAGACTCAAAGGGTTAGGATATGTTGATAAACCCTAAATTTGCATTACAGAACCCTGGATTTGTCCTGAGCTGAGTACCAGAGCAAACCTGGGGGAGTTTGCATATGAAGAGATAATCTAGAGCTGGCTGTGGCCCAAACTGGAAAATCTAATTCTAGACAGCAGAGGAAAAGTCTTTAGCACTCAGGCAGGTAGCTTGGTGAGGCCAAGGAAAACTGCTGATTCTGAGGAGCTAGTGACCCCCTCTCCCCAACAGGCCAGGAAAATGTTGACTTCCAAGGCCTGCATGCAAACCAATGGCTCAACAGACAACCCTGTTAGCCAGCCAATCGCCAGGAGGTTTTTACATGGGCAGGCAGCCCTCAGGAAAAACGGCCTTGAATATGCCTACTTTTCCTCCATGCATGCAAAGCAATGTGTCCCCAGGTTGGCCTCTCATCTGTTCTAAACAAGCAGGACAGCCAGCACCATAGCACAAAGTTGAAATTAAGGAGGTGGGGAAAATTGATAGTAAAACGCACACTAATTTTCAGGATTTTATTCAAAGCACCTACATTTCAGGTGCCAATTTAATGTGTCTGGCCATTTTATGAGCCAGGTGTGGTGGGCCATGTAGAATGCATGGGCAGGAAAATACAGCACATAAACACATTGTAAGGTACAGATCCAAATGCAGAGAGAGCTTTGTTTAAAATGAGGAGTGTTTTTTTATTTTAATTTTATTTCTAGTTTCATTTACTTATTTATCATTATTATTATATTATTATTTAAAAAAAAAAAACTGTCCCTCTGCATGTATAGGTTTGTGCACCAGTGTAGTATAGTGTATTGTAAACCATTTGAAAAAATTGAGGGAAAATCAAGGGTGGGACTCGGCACAAAGGCAGAACGCGCTAAGCACCGTATAGTATGATCAAGAAAAATTAGCCAACGGGGGAGGCCAAAAACGCCTCTAGTGTCGGCACTTCGACGAAAAGAGCGCACGAGTGAGTCAACTGAGTGGAAACGTAGAAATGGAGGCAAGAGAGATGGGCAGATATAAAACTACGCACAAAAAAATAAGGCAGCAAGGAATAGCTAAAGCCAGACACCTAAGACGAAGTTAAGGAATTCAAGCCGGACCAGATGGGAAAACCGTGAGTCAAATGCCGCGAGGTCAGAAGAGGCCATCAAATACCCACTGGAAGGGTAAGCGCCGGGAATGGGCAGGGACAGCCGGGGCGACTCAGCCAACCAGGGTGCGGGGCTGGGAAGTGAACCCGTGTCCTCTGTAAGATCAGTCGCTGCTCTTAACCGCGAGGCTAGCTCTCCAGCCCCAAAAATTGGATGGCTTTTATATAGCACTGAGGGCATAGGACTCAGCGCCCCACGGCGTCGCAACGCCGAGACTTGGCATAAGCACATCCCACCACCAAATGCCCTTGGTGTCGAAAATTAATCAGTCGAGGAGTGCGCCTTGTGACAATTGAAAACTAGACAGGCTGGGAGTGGTCAGCCCCATTTTGATTTCGTTTTTCATGGCTAGAGCTGCACAAGATACTTAACCATTAATAGCCCATGAACAACAAACCTTGCTATGGTAAATCTCGGCTGAAATTTCGTCCACCAGAAAAAGAAATGAGGCGCAGATGCGGGGCAACATACCGCCAGGCAAACTCTTAGCCTGTGGCCAGATAGCAGCCAGAATCCACTAAAATATCCCAGGTAGCCTGAATTAAGGTCCGTATTCTCTCCAAAACCGAGGATGCTCTCATCACGGGTTCGTCTTTTCCAGGCGGAGACGGGAAATGGCCATTAGGCGTTCCTTGCACAGGGCAACGACTTGCTAGTCCAACAAAAAATCCGGTCCAAAGGATGCCATACGCGGCAAAAAACGACACATGGGCGGTTTGTGTGTATAAACAACGTCCAAGATGCTGGTACCGAACATACTGGATGAGGGACTGTTTCTGGGGTTGTTTTTTGTGTTTTTTTTTTTTTTTTTTTTGTGTGTGTGGGTTGGTTTCGGATTGGAACCAGGGAACTTAATACAAACTGAAGAATGTAGTAGATTGTGGTTCAAAGGTACAAGAGTCTATCATGACAGGGAGACATGGTGGAAGAGGTGCTGGAAGTAGGGAACAGAAGACGAGAGAACTTCTACACTCATTTTCAGGCAGGCACAAAAGCAGAGTAACAATGTTTCATACAAGATAATTTGTGTGGGGGGAGTTTGGAGATCCTCCACCTCCCCTTTATTCACACCCCTTCCTTTTTTGTCCCTAGGACCAAAATGAAGATACTCTATTATAACAGAAGATAAGACTATAGAACTACTTAAGCAGATCCCAAATGTACTTCAATGTGGATTCATACACTGGAGCCTGGCGTACTACGAAGAGGTTCCACACTCGAAAAGACACTGTATTTTTTCTCTGGGCCCTGTCAGCTATTCATAGGGAAACATTCCCTAGTTTCCTTCCTCAGGGGTGAGTTTTTCACTTTTCTTACCCACACTTTCTCAGTCTCTGCTAGGGATTTGTAGTCGTTATTTGAGCTTGCAGTGGGACTTGTGAGTGTGGCTGTCCACCATTACTGAGAGGAAGGTGAACATATCTGATAAAATACCCAGCGCTGTCTGGAACACTTTTGTTTATCCCTTGGAGGGTCCTTACTTCCGAACACAAGCTGGGTTAAAATTTTCCATTTCTTCCGAATGATTCCCTGAGAGCCCTTAGAGGCAGAAGTTTGATACAAATTCTTAATTTTCAGTGTTAAGCACTCGGTAGCCCACTTATTCGCTGTTTAATTGCCCAGCTTGTGGGTTTTTGTGTGTAATAAATACAACCAATCTGTTTGTAGAAACTTAAACTTTCTCTGGTTGTAAGGCGTGTGTTGAGTAGATACTACAAGCTCATTACTGAAGTCAATTATTCAATATGTTCACTCAGATAACTAGTAGATTGCAGTCTTTTCTACATTCATGTTAGACTCCCCCTCTCTAGTTTCGACATCTCCTAAGCTTGATATCAGTGTTAGGTATGGACTCCATCCTGGGAAGCAAACATTAAATCAAAGAGTGCTTGGCTTCTACCATATTTGTTGCACCATCTATTGCAGTGACAGTCATGTCTACCAGGCCAGTTGTTGTACGGGTGCATAGGAGTCACAGCTTCTGGTGAAAAGCAGAGGAAAAGCAGGTTTACTAGAATAGATTATAGTTGTCAATTTGACAACGAGAATAGAGCAATAAGTTATCACTGAAAATTTCCATCATTGTCTTGGCCTGAGATCCCAATAGCCAGAGGGCATTTCATGTTCGCAATGGTTGAGGTGATGTGGTGAGAGGGCCCAGTCCTGTAAGATGGACATGTGGTCTTGTTTTTGGAGTACAATGTTTTGGAAAAATCTTTCCCTTTGGGTGCTGAACAAGGGAAGCCAACGAAGTTCTGCCACACAGTATGGCGGGTGCGGGAGCTGCCTCATGGAAGCAGAACGACAGCTGGCTACTTCCTGACCCCAGCCCAAGTTGGATAATTGTTTCAACTTAGTGGCTCTTAGCCGGGACCCAGGACACGTGTTCCACTCTTGGCCATGACTTCCCACCTACCCAGAAGCTGGCGGACAGGAATTTCACTCACAACAACAGCTACCCAGGTTGTGGTGATGCCCCCAAAGGAATCTCTTTCCAACACACTGGCCACAACTGAAATGCAAGGACAGGGCTTCCTGCCCAGTGTGCATGCAATAATTAAGAAAAATAATGGCCAAAATTCCGTGAGGATTTTACTATGGAATTCAAATTTATCCTCCTGCTACAAGCTGCTTTTAATAAATAAACTGACATGATGTCACTGACTTCCGGCCAAAGTCAATCATAGGTCCCCCAATTCCATGCACTGGCACACCTTGTCCACCCAGCACAATTACCATGGCTAGGCCATGCGATTTGCTCTCCTTAGGAGCCAGACTCTTGGCCATGTGGTGGCCTGAGGCATGCCAGCTGGAGAGCTAGTCTGCAACTCAAGCTGGGTTTCCCACAGTAAAAGAAAGCCCACTGAGCACAAGCCAAAGGGGTAAGCCAGTAAGCAGTGTACCTTCATGATCTGTTCTTCTGGGTTTCCTGCCCTGAGTTTTATTATTTGGCTTCCATCAGTGAGAACTGTGACCTTAGAGAGGTAAAAGAAATAAACCCTCCCTATTGATTTTGGTCTGGTTTTTTTAAAATATATATTGTTGTACATAGTCCCTCACCCTATCCCCCCCCTCCAACCAGAGTCTCATGTATTCTGCAAACATCTCTTTTCATCTCTTTCTCAGTCTTTCTAACCTATCCTAATGTGGAAGTTGACTGTTTTTGAGCAGAAGTTCACTGTTTCAGTCAGTTCTTTGATGTCAGTCCTTTTTTTTGGTGTGTTGTTGTTGTTGTTGTTGTTTGTGTGTTTATTCCAATATGCATCACTCCCAACTGCTTGGCAAAAGCTCAAGGGGCCAAGAAATATGTACAAAAAATACTACAACAAGGTATGGCACTAGCATACAGAGATAGGGATAACCATTCCTTGTTTGTTTTTTCTGGGAACTGTGTACTATCACATCAGCATGATGTCCTCCTGGCCCAGCCATTTTCCTGCAAGCTCATGATGTACAGTCTTTCTTTACTGCTGCATAGAACTCCATTGTGTAGATGTACACATTTTTCCTCTATCCACTAGTCCAGTTGAGGGGCATTTGGGTTGGTTCAGCTCCTTGCTATGGTGAAGGAGGACCTGAAATAAACATGGCTGGTGCATGTATCTCTGTGGTGGGGTGAGAGTCTGTGAGGGTACAATGCTAGGAGTGGTATGGCTGTGCTCGGGTGGCTTGGTCAGTGCTTTTAATCACAGCAACTGAAAGCAAACTAGATGAAAAGCTGGTACCAGGATTGTGGGGTACTACTCTGGACAGACCTGACACACTGATGTTTTTGGGGAGAATTCTGAAAGTGTTTGAAACTTTGGGTTGGAAAAGACATTGAGTGCTTGCTATGATCCTTTTATGTTTTTGCTGTGAGCTTGGAACAGCTATCCTGAAGAGAAATGTGGAATGACAGAGCACATATAAATATAATTCATCATTATCAAGTATGGTTTCATCTTGAAAAAATTGCACAGATGGATTCAAAAAATCAAATAACAGTTGTAATCTACCACATAAACAGACTCGACGGCAAACCCACTATGATCATCTATTAGAATAGAAAAAAGGCCTTTGACAATTTCAACATGCCTTGGTAAAAGTCTAGTGACAGAAGTAATAGCCTCAAACATGATAAAAGGCAATCAATTTATGATAACAAGACCACAGCTAACAATCAGGATAAATGAGAACAGCAAAACATTTCTACCGAAAACAAGATCAAGAGGTCCCTGTTCACATTCCTGTTCAATACATGGGATTGAAGTCTGAGGTATAGCAATATGACAAGTGAAGGACATAAAGGAGAAATAAATAGAAAAAAATGATTCAGATAGTCCCCAGTGCAAGATAGGATTATAAATAGTAAATAAAAGATCCAATATATACACTAGAAAGAATAATACCATGCTGATAAACACATATCAGAAAAGATAACAGATAAAAAAATTAACACACAAACTCATTACACTCCCTATATTCAAATGACAGATATACCCAGATAAAAACAGTGATAAGTTCTATGCACAATACCATCAAAAATAAATCCAACAAAGGAAGTTAGAGACTGGTACAATTAAAATGTTAAGACATTAAAGAAACAATTAGAAGAGAGTATAATATGAAAAGCCCCGTCCGTCCCCCCATGTTCGTGGAATGGCCCTCCTACCAAAATCGATCTACAGAGTCAAAGCAATGCATCAAAGGTACAATGTAATTTACAATTTCTTCACAGAAATTGCAAAACAATCTCAAAATTTCATTATATGCAAACACACACAAAAAACCCAGGATAGCTGAAACAATAAAAGGACTGATAGATACTAACTAGATACTAACTTTGATTTTCACACATCTTTGATTTTAAGTTATGTTACATAACTATTCTAATACAATATAGTGGTATTGCAATATAAAAACACACTCGATTAGAATAGAATGAGGGTCTGGAAATAAGTCCCACCACCTGAAGTACCTGAGAACCTGGAATATAAGTCCATGAAACCGACAGTCAACTGAGGATTTAGATAAAGTCCCTGAAGCCACAGTTACTGAGGACCTGTGATATAAGTCCATGAACCACAGTCACCTAGGACCCGGAATATAGTCCATGAACCCAGTCACCTGAACATCTAGATATAAGTACATGAAATTTATATGTCACCTGAGGACCTGGATATAAGTCCATGAACCTACAGTCACCTGAGGACCTGGTAAGATATAAGTCCAGGAACTACAGTCACCTGAAGGACTGGATATAAGTCCATGAACCCACAGTTACCCTGAAGGCCTGGATATAAGTCTCATGAATGTACAATCAACTAGAGACCTGGACTATAAGTCATGAACCCACAGTTACCTGAAAGCCTGGATATAAGTCCATGAACATACAATCAACTGAGACCTGGATATAAGTCACGATGAACACCACAGTTACCTGAAGGCCTGGATAATAAGTATATGAACCCACAGTTACCGAAGGCTGGATATAAGTCCACGAAGGTACAATAAACTGAGGCTGGATATAATCCTTGAGTCTATATTTACCTAAGTTTGAAAACGAGGCCCAAAATATTGCTGGAGGAATAACACCAACAACAAACAACACAACAACAACCAGTATCTTCAACAAATGGTCCTAGCCAAACTGGGTATTTGTGTGGAGAAGAAACTGGATCCAAATCTCTCATCCTGTAGAATTCTCAAAACTTGATGTATCAAAGACTTCAACAGAACCCTGATACCCTGAATCGAAGAGGAAACAATAAAGATATCACTGATTTATAGTCTCAGGAAAAAGCTTTTTGCACAAGAAACAACACCAGCATTAAGACACAAATTGGACAAATGGGAGCAAATGAAACTAAAGCTTCTGTACAGCAAAGACACATCATTACTCAAGTAAGAGGCTCATAGAAGGTGTAAGAAAACCTTTACCAACAAAGCGGACAAAGTATCTAGAATATGCAATAAACTCAAAAAAATGAAATACATCAAGAAAGCAACCAACCCAGTAAAAAAATGAGGCAAGGAACAAAACAGAGTTCCCAAAGAGAAAAGTAAGTAACTGAGAAAACATAAAAAGTGTTAAACATCTAAGGACAATGCAAATTAAAACTTTTTAAAAAATTTCATTTCACCTGGATTGTCCAATATTCATCCATTCTGTCTGTTTGGGAATGCAAACTTGTTACAACCACTATGATAAAGCAGGTACAGAGAACATTTAAAAGACCAAAATGAGCCTACTACCACTTGATCCAGCCATACCACTTCTGGGTATATATCACATCAGACCTCCTACAGCAGAGCATACTGACTAAAAGCCATGTTTATTGTAGCTCTCTTTCACAATAGCAAAGAGGTGGAACAACCCAGATGCCCCTCAACTGAGGAGTGGATACAGAAAATGTGGTACATCTACACAATGGAGTACTATGTGCATGCAGTAAAGAAAGATGACTCATGAAATTGGCAGTTAAATGGAATGGAGCTAGAAGATTTATTGCTAAGTGAAGTAACACACAGTCCCAGAAAAAACAAGACGAATGTTTACCCCCATCTGAGGCTGCTAAAACCAAGTACCTAGGTGTAAGACAAAAGGGCACAACGTTTAATTTATATTCCTCCGATCTAAAAGACAACTGTGCCTTTGTATTGGGATCCCTACACAGGTTTCGAGGTAGCTGACCTAACATGTATTTTCAGACTTGGATCCAGTATATGGATGGAGGGTATGTGGATCTTTTAAGTAATATGGGATAAAATGGAAAGATGTGAATAAGAAAATATGCTATGGAAATAACATACAAGTTTGTTTCCAAAGGATGCAGTGTTAATATAGGTGCAATGTAACAGGCTGGTGCAGTTAGCCTTTGTGGGTGCTTAACAATACTGAAGTCCCTACCAATTTGGCCTAGGGAACCTGGGGACAACTTTGTTCCTTGCCCTCAGAGGTCAACCAAGTCTTAGGGGATTATACGATGAGGGCATCTCTTGAAAGCCCTGCAGAGGTGGGTCACCATTCTTCTTTCAGGGAGGTCTTGGAGAGCCACTAAGGACTTCGTCAGTGTCCAGCCTATAAAGAGGAAAGTCTGCTCATCCTTCAGAAAAGGAACCTGGCTAGCAAGACCTGATTTTGTCCTCTCTTAGGTGGATGGACATGGTAAATGATACCTGAAAGAGCAAGGCGCTCCCACCCTCCCCTCCCCCCAAAAGAAAACCCGAGAGACCCCTGAGGACCAGATCCTCAATTGACCCTCAACAAAACAACAACCTTGGTTAATCTGGGCTATCTGTATGGCTTAAGCATCCAGAAGAAAAATACAACCAGAAATAAATAATCAATAAGCCAGAGAAACTGTATGCAGATAAAAACTTGAGAGCTTAATAAAAAGCAAAAAAGAAAAAAAAAAAAAAAAAAAAAAGAGAGCACGTTGTTTTTGGCCTGTCTTCAATTCTACAGGCAGTGCATATGCTCTGTGATGCCACTGTTTTTGGCACTCCTCAAAGACATGAGCACAGCTTTTTTAACTTTTCCGTTAATTGGACTGAGGACTGCTGAGATACCCAGCTGGTTATACTAAGCAGCTAATGGAATTCAGCCTCCTCAGATAATGCAGACATAGCCATTGTTGGATTACTCAGCAGTATCATGGAGGCCAAGCAGCAGGGGGATCAAGACAGGACGTATGTTTACTGAGATCCATTTGGGGGCAAAATATTTAAAGCGAAGCATGTCAGTAAGGTTTCCTTTGCATAAGGTATTTTTTGTAGTGTAATGTCTAATCATAATCTACCATCAAAATATTTAGGAAGTATCTTTAATGTTTAGAATAGTATATATAAGTAGCATGCAATATTACATCATAAGTTCTCAGCAGAGGCAGTCTATTGCAAACCTTCTTTGCTGCCAGTTACATAGGCTGTTTTAACATTAGAAACTGAATAGCAACACTGAATATTGTACTAAGTAGAAACTGCCTTTGCTCAGTAATACTTGAGTTGTTGCAGTATTAGATTATCCATTGGTTGTTACAGAAAATCCTTAACTGTATTGATGGTTGTTGCCATAATAGTTATATTGCCTGTATTTCTACCTCTAGTAATGGGCTTTATGTGCTCAGATTTCAATATCCTTGAGCCTGGGCAAAGTGCACAATCCTTTTTAAAAAGAAAATGGTTTACTGCACAAAACCGATCAGTTTCGAGAAGATCGTAATGCCCTTGAAGTGGTTTTGGGTATGAAACAAATGGTAAGAATTTGAATGTTCCCTTATTATACGTACTGAATGAAGGTACTGTCTAATCGCTTAATCATCAAATCATGTTCATCCGCCATATGCAGTTTTATATACTTGTATCATCAATAAACATTGTGAAAGAAAAAAACATTACCAAGGCAAAAAATAATCATTGTTACCTAACTCAGAATGGCAAGTTGTCCCATAAAGGAAATGAAGACAAATGCTGGCATTGGTTTCTAGGGAAAAGGGAGCCTGTTTTTCAATGCTGGTTGAAGAGACCAAATGGTTTCAGCAATTCTGCCAATTTAGTGGTTAGTGTAGAGTTTCCCTCCAAAAACACTCCAAAGAGGTTCGTTTTTTTTTTTTTTTTTATAACATACGATCAGTAATAGCATTTTTATCTGAAGCAACTGTAAAGGGTACTGTTTGTTTTTTTTTTCACATAAAATTTATTTTATGTTTTAAAACAAATGCTAGACCACCGTGTCCACCCCATTCCCCCACCCACCAGAGCTCATGTGTTCTCCAAACATGCTTTTCTTCTCCTTCTCAGTCTTTCTCAATATTCTGCCACGAGGAAGTTGATTTTTTGAGCAGAAGTTCACTGTTGGTCAGTTCTTACTTCGATGCAGTCCTTCTTGTGTTGTTGCTGGTGTTGTTATGTCCAATATGCCATCACGCCCAACCTGCTTTGGGACAAAAGCTCAGAGGGGGCCTACACACAGAAATACTGTACAACTAGGTAATTTGGCCACTGAGCATCACACCAAATTGAGGGATACCCATCATTTTTTGTTTTTCTGGGACTGTGTTACTTCACTCAGCATGAGTGTCCTCTACTCCAGCCATTTTCCTGCAAATCTCAGAGTGTCGTCTTTTCTTTACTGCTTCATAGAACTCCAATTGGGCCATGTACCAACATTTTCTCTATCCACTCCTCAGTTGAGGGGCATTATGGGTTGGTTCAGCCTGCTCTGCTATTGTGAAGAGAGCTGAAATAAACATGGGCCATAAGCATGTACCTCTGTGGTGGGGGTGAGTCCTTGAGAGGTACTATGCCCCAGGAGTGGTATGGCTGGATTGGGTGCAATTTCATTCCAAGTCTTCCAAGGGTTCTCCACACTGCTTCCATATGTGGACTGACGAGTTTACATTCCCACCAGCAGTGGATGAATGTTCCCCTTTCCCCACCACCATCTCCAGCTCTTGGTATCATTTGTTTTCTTGATCCTAGCCAGTCTCGATTGGAAGTAAAGATATCTTCAAGTGGTTTTGATTGCATTTCCTTAATGATTAGTGATGTTGAACACTAGGCTGCTTAAGTTGTTTTCAGACACTCTAATCCTCACTTGTGAAGTCTCTGTCGTTCTTTGCTCCATCGTGTTGAGTGCGTCTTTGTTTTCTTTTTTCTTTGTTTTTTGAGTGTAGTTTATATTTCGGAAATCAATGCTTTGTCAGATGATCTGAAGTGAAGGTTTCCTCCCACTCTTTGGATTTCTCTTCACTTCCTTGATTGTTTCTTTTGATGTAAGAAGCTTTTGAGTTTAATGAGGTCTCCATTTGTCAATTGTTGACCTTAATTCTTGACCAGCTGCTGTCTGATTTAGGAGGTCTTTTCATGTTTCTTGTAGTCTGCTGCCAACTTTTTTCTTCTTCACCTTCAAGTTGGTGTTTCACATTGAGGTCTTGATCCACCTGGAGTTGACTTTGTACAGGGCAATGAGGTAGGGGTTTAATTTCACTTCTCTACAAGTGGTGATCCAGTTTTGGCAACACCACTTGCTGAAGATGCTGTCTTTTCTCCATTGTGTCTTCTTGGCCCCCTTGTCAATATAAGATGGCTGAAATTGGTATGTGCTCAGATTTGGGTCTTCGGTTTTGTTCCATTGGTCAACAGGTCTGTTTTTGTGCCAGTACATGCTGTTTTTATGACTATAGCCCTGTAGTATAGTTTGAAGTCTGGTATAGAGTCCCCTCTGTATAACTCTTTTCGCTCAGGGTTGTTTTGGCTATTTGGGGTCTTTTGTGTTTTTCCAAATGAATTTAAGGACTTTTGTTTCCAAGCCTGTGAAAAAACTCTTGGGGGATTTTGATTGGAATTGTGCAAATAGATATTCCAAAAGATTCAGCTATACCATACTTGCGGAGATACCCAGAGGACTCTCTCAATCTTACTATAGAGATACTTGCTTACCCTATTCCCAATGGCCAGGTAAATGGAAACAACCAAGGTCCATCAACCGATGGACAAGGAAAATATAGTACATTTACACAAAATGCAATATTATTCAGCCTCAAAGAAAAAATTAGAGTCACAAAATGTGCAGGTGAATGAATGGAACTGAAAACAATCATCATGAGTTAAATAACTCCAGACCCAGATAGACAATATCACATCTTTCCCTCCTATGTGGATGTTAGCTTTTAATTATCTATATACGTGTGTTCTCATTGGGAATATACCTGCAAGTTAGGAACCTAGTAAAGGACGACATGGGGATAGAGAGCTATTTCAAGGGAGTTACCCTATAACAGGGGACAATACCCCAACTAGATGTCTCATCCTAAAAAGTAAAATCCCCTTTAAGTGGTTAGCTGGTGGGATGCCATAGATCCTCCAACATTACAGGATATTGACATTGCTCTTAGTTATTCTCCAAAACATCAGCATGCACAACTCATTCTCAGCTCAAACCACACAAAATCCCAGAATAGAGCCATAGGTGGGGATGGAACTCTTCCCCTAGGGAGTTATTGGCATTGGGGGAGGGGAAGAGTCAATTTCTTAATGTTGTGAACCTTTGAGAGATTGACCACAATCCAGGGCAGGCTACATGCCAAAGAGTATTTGGATAACACATATTGGACTTGGTGGTAAGGAGCAGAATATGAAGTTGGTTGGGTAGGGATGTGGGCATGGGTCAGGGAGGAAGGGGTATAATCAAAGCAAGCTGTACAAAGTTCTCAAAATTAAATGAAGATCTTTCCAAACTTCTTAATGACCAAAAAGAAGACAGAAAGACCTTAGAATCAAACAATGCTGAGCAGAGATGACAGAACAGAAAACAACATATAAAAACTTTGTTTAAGAAAAAAAGACTTTTTTGTTTTATTATCAATATAAAAATAAATGCATGATAGTTAAAAATGAACTTAGTAGTAAGCAATTTCAATAAAAAAAGATTCAATAATAAAATCTTCAAGGATGAGAAGAAAGGACTTTTCTGTTAAAGAGTGTAAGAACCCAAGGGGGTATTGATTAGGAAGTGAGACTAGCAGTCCACCGGAACAGGAAATGATTGATTCTGGAGTCAGCCTTTTTCTCAGGAGTGGCCCTTTGGAAGAGGCATTGGGCAGTTTAGTATTTGTTTCTAAAAATTTTTATTTTAGATTTTTTTCATTTATGATTATTTTTATTTTATGTGTGTGAATGTATGCCTGCATGTAAGTGCACATGGGTTTTGTAATGCCCACAGAGGTTCAGAGAGGACATCAGATTCCTTTGGAATGGAGTTCAAGGTGGGGTTCTTAGCCACCACTGTGGATGCTGAAAATTGAATCCAGTCCTCTCAAGGAGTAGCAAACACTCTTAACCACTGAGCCATCTCAGCCCCCAGTTTAGTATTTGTTTAAGCTTAGGGCAAGATAGGTCAGAGGTTTGGAGAAAGGGGAAAAACCCGATGAAAGTTTTGTTAAATCAAGTTTTTAGACCCTTTATTCATATCTGTTAGTGAGAGCAAAAGAATAGGCTAATCATTTGTGAAGCAGTTAGCAACGGAATTTCCCTCTCTTCTCATCAGATGACTACATACAGTCTAATACAGGCCTTGTATTATTCCACTTTTCTGTGTTGTACGTTATAAAACCACCAAGACCAAGGGAACTTATAAACATAAGAGTTTATTTGAGTTAGATTGACAGTTCCAGGGAATTAGAGTCCATTCCTGCTGGGGAGGCATGGTGGCAGGAGCTGGAGCAAAAGCCAAGGTTAACGTCTTTGCAGTGAGCACAGGAGAAAGTAAAAGAGAGACTGGAGACGAAAGGCATGTTAAACTCACTAAGTCTGCCCCCAATGACATATTATCCTCCAGCATGGCCACACATTTCTACAGACCTTCCAGAACAGTGCCACCAACGTGGGACAAAATATCTGAATATTTAAAACCTATGGGAGACACTTCATTCAAACCACCACAGTCCACTCCCTGGCCCCCATAGGCTCCATGAACAATAAAATGCAAAATGCATTTATGTCCTACCTAAAAGTCCCCATAGTCTTTACATCTCAATTCTCTTCAAAAGTCTACAGTACAAAGTCTCTTCTGAGTCCCAGGCCAATCTCTTAACTGTAAGCTCCTGTAAAATCAAAAGACAAATTACATACTCCCACATACAGCACAACTGAATACACATTCCCATTACAAAAGGGAGGAATAGAGGCATAGTGAGGAAATACTGGACCAAACAAGACCAAAAAACCTGCAGGAAACACCAAGTCCAGTAGCTCTATCGAAACTTCTGGCACTTGACTTCCAAAAGGGCTTAGATGGCTCAGCTCAGCTTTCCAGCTTTGCTTGCAACATACATCTCTTCCTTGGGCTGGTAACCATCCCTGTATGCAGCTCTTCTGGCAAATCTCTCATAGCTCTGGCATCTGGAATGTCTTCTTGGGGTCTTTGCTGCCAACCAGGCTTCACATTTCACAGCTTCACATAATGGCCTATCACGGTCTTCTTTATGCAGGGATGCTCCTGCTGCACTCTGCCTGACCTTGGGCGCCTCTCTGAAACCTGGAGGAAGAACTGATGACCCCTTCACTCTTGCACTTCATGCTTCTAAAGCCAGAACCATGTGAATGAAACTGCCTAGTTGGTTGGCTGCAAGTTTGGGATGGACCTGTCCTACTTCAACACATTCACAAATTTTCTCTGACATTTCAGTATTTCCTTTTAATAGTTGGAGGCTAACTGGGTGTGGTCTTGCCCTGAAGGTACTGTTTCTGTTGTTTTACTTGTAAATTCTGGACGGCCTCTCCTTAATCCTTTAATCTCACCTTTTTCCATTGTTTACTTATAAATACGCTAGGCCTCTCCTTTTAATCACTTTAATCTCCTTATCAAAGGGATCCTCTCCTTCACATGCCTTGGCCCCACCTTTAATCTTCCTAGTGCAGCTTTTCAGATCCAAAACTGTACATTCTGCATTCTTTCTGCCCCATCTGCTCTTTTTCACTGTAGATCTGTAAATAATATCACCATTAATAGCCACACCCCATTTCTACTTAGACTGTCTTGAAATATCCTGCCAAAGACGTTAGTCCATTGCTTTTCACTTAGCATCAGGCAAGCATTTGGGCTTATAGGCAAACTGTGGCCAGACTCTTTGCCAAAAGATCCCAGTTTCTGCCTTAGTCTTTATTTTCCTCTAGAACTACATTTTTTGCACCAATGCTTCCTTCCAGGATTCTACTAGAATAGCCTGTTAAGCTCGCTGCAGTAGTCAACAACTTTTCTAGCCCAAAGTTCCCAAAGTCTTCCCATTTCTCCAAAACCACAAGGTCAGGTTCTTCACAGCCAACAGCCCACTCTCTGGTACCAAATAATTGTATTAGTCACTTTTCTGTTGCTGTGATAAAAACCACCATGACCAAGGGAACTTATAAAAGGAAGAGTTTATTGAGCTTATGATCAATAGTTCCAGAGTTCGTTGTGGCGGGAGGCATGGCGTGGCTGGAGCTGGAACAGAAAAACTGAGGTTTCACATCTCACAATGAGCACCAAAAAGTAAAAAAAAAGAAGACTGGAGACTGCAAGGCTTGTTAAACTCACTAAGTCCGGCCCCAATGACATACTTCCTCCAGCATGGCCACATCTTGTAAGACCTTCCAGAACAGTGACACCAACTGGGGACAAAATGCCCAATACTTAAGCCTATGGGGGACACTCTCATTCAAACCACCACAGCCCTTAATTGCCTATGTTTGGAGCAGAAGAAAGAACCTAATGGCAATTCCAAAATATTCTATATCTCAGCATTTGATTCACATTCTTTAGTGATATCTCTTATGTACATCACCAAGTTGTAAAAAAAAATCTACACTTAGAGAAATGAATATCTTGCTCAAGGTCAAAATACAACCAGCTAATGTAATCAACATTTAAACCTCCATACATTAGATCTTTGGTTTGGTTATAGTGCAGTGCTCCCAGGTAATATTCCACACTCAGGAGGCAGTGGGCAGGTGGATCTCTGTGAGTTCAAGGCCAGCCTGGTCTACAAAGTGAGTTCCAAGACAGCTGGGAGCATGGGGAAACCTATCCAAAAGACCAAAAATAAAAAATAAAAAAAATAATTCCAATGTCATACACAAGCTCTCTCTGTTATTGTAAGTTTCTGTATAATAATTCTCATCATCAAGAACAAAAGCATTATAATGATAATTGTCAATGCATTTGACATTTATGATAGACCTACTGTGCATTCAGAACTAGACCAGGTGCTGTCACACACTGACTGTACTAAACCATTTGTGATTTGTGGATCAATCCTTTCTTATTTACCAAGTAGAACATCAGAGATTTTTTTTTTATAAAAGCTCACTGAGTTCAGTAGAGACGCTCCTCAATTTATTATGAGGTCAGGCCTTTCTAAATCAGTCATCAGTTAAAACTACCATACATGAAAAATATACTTCCTACACCCAATCACTGGTGAACATATTACAGCAGCACAGGACACCATATAGTGGTTGTGTTTCCTCATGACCAGGATTTCACTGGGAGCTGATGCAATATCATTGCCCCCATCACAAGAGAATTTAACACACAAGCCCAGTGTGGGGAAATATCAATATTCAGAGTTAGAAGAATAGATGCTTCCTGACCACAATCTGACTTGAGTTTAGAGTGATTGGTAGGTTTTCAGTAGAAGTTGACTTTTCGTTTTCAGTTGCAAGCCAGTGGTATGTGTTAAGATGCTGTACTTCAGTGCTGGGCGGTGGCAGTTGTCATTGGCTCCCATGAAGCCTCAAGATTATGAGAAAAGCATAGACAACCTCAGTGTGCTGTTGGTGAACTCAACAGTTTGTAGTTAAGATGTATTAAATACATTTTTACTTACCTTTTTTTCAACATAAAAATGGGTTTATTGGGTTTACCCTACCACAAATCAAGAAGCATCAATCTGTTTTTACTGAGTGTACTTGGATCTCACACTACTCTAAAGCCACAACACCATAAATGGAGCCATCAAAAATCAGTCAGCTAGTAGGTAGTCACTATTCCTGTGTTACTGAAGCAGACAGTCAAGTTTAGAGAGATTAACATAATTGCCCAGCTTGTGAATAGTCGTGATGTACTAAAATCATCAATGTGGGCATCACATCATGCTCTTTCAAAAAATGTTCTCTTCTATTGCTTTATTTGATCCCCATAGCAATTCAAATGGCATTGTTCCTTATAGATAAAAAGTATGGGGTATGAGGTGCACAACCTCATATCAGTAAGTGTTCTATCTACCTCTACACAATACCGTGTCAGCTTACTTTCCCTGAACAAGGGTTTTCTGTATTTAACACATGTGAAAATGGAAACTGGTCAGTTCCTTTGTCATGATTTTGAAGCCAAGCATTGTCTCAATGATATGGAGAAAATAATTTTGTAAGGAAGGATTTTTATATTGCGTCCTCTACCAGAGGGCACACAGCTGTGGGAAAAAAGTTTAAATGCATTTTGGAGGAAAACATAAGTAGAGATGACTGATGTTGCACAGATGTAATGGGGGTGGAGATAAAGGAATATTGAACATAAAAAGAAAATATGCTTTTTGCTTTCACAAGTTATTTTTGTTTTTGATGTTAAATTAACTGTTCATATTGTACCACAATGATCTGGAGAGGCAGAGCAGAAGAAAAAACAAGCAGATTGAGCTGTGGAAAATGCAGATAGATGTGTTCAGTTACTGCGACAAATATATCCACTAGACAACTTTAAAGAGGGAATGTTTATTTTGGCTACTGTTTCCAGAGGTCTCTGCTCACAACTGCTTGGCCCTGTGGTGAGGAAGCAACAGGTCATGGTGGGGGAAGCTGTTCACCTCACAGCAGGACAGGAAGCAGAAAAAAGTGAGGAAGAACCAGGCTCCTAATCCCCTCCCTTCCAGGGATAATGCCCTGCATTAATGTGCAAAACCTCCCACTAGACCCATCTTTTAGGAAATCCATCCTTGGGGATGGAGCTGCTCAGTCTGTTAAGAGTACTGGCTGCTCTTGCAGAGGATCTGGTTCAGGTTCAATTCCCAGCACCCACATGGAGCTGACAACCATCCTTACTTAACTCCAGTGCCAGGGAATCGACATTCTCTGCTGACTCTCCAGGCATTACACAACAAGGCACTTGCATCACATGGAGGCAGTACACAACACAAAAAAATAAAAATAATAGAAAAGTTAAAAAAGAGCTCCAGAAGCTCTAGTTAGATTCCCAAACTTATTGCCAGGCATACAATACATGGTTAGCAAGGGGTGTGGGTGATTGTAGGGGTGTGGGGGGCAGTGGGGGAGCATTTACACTCAAAAGTACATCACCCATGTTCCCCTCTGACTAGTGGAAGTGTAAGGGTCTAGGCACCCTCGTTATCTTTGTTCTTGTACATCTGTAAACTCAAATGTTGTTTTTTACAAATTACCACTTATGTTATTTTTATGTTTGTTTTTTCTATTATTGATATTTGCTGTTTTGAGACTCACTGTATAGTCCTGGCTGGCCTTGACTTGTATCTTCTCCTGCTCAATCACCCTCCCTAAGCACTGAGATTATACATGTGCACCCAATGCCTGGTTATCATATATTGTTTTATGATAACCATCCCAATGCCAGTAACCAAATGGGTAGCATTTGGTGATCCTTGTCTTTACAGACACTCACATGAAGAACCCAAGCCACCCTCCCCCTCCATCCCACTTGGAGAAGTTAGAGAGAAGATAGATAACAGCAGCCAGTTTTCAGAGACTTTGTAATAGGGCACATTGATGATGAAGTTTTGGAGGGCCTCAAGCCATAGGTTTAATCTCTCAAAATATGTGTATCTTTTTGCAAAACATAGATCCTATGCATTTCCATCTGAATCTGTGCCTTCCAGTGTTACAAAACCTGAAAGTCCCATTGTCTGGCTTTTTAGATGGCCAACTCAAAGGTGTGAAGAGAGTGACAGATTATGTCAAAGAGACTACACCTCCTTGCAAATGGTGTGCTAAAATTATATAAAGACTTCCAGGATTAAGATAACTTCACCAGAGCAAATTTGCATAGATGTTGAAGGGTCTCCTCTTTGAGAAATAAAAGGGAGATATGAAGTTGCTTTTTCTCAGCTTGTCGCTCCACAAAAAGATAGAAAAGAGAGCTGAACATGAGACTAGAGTGGAGCAAAGGGGAGAAAATGATAAACATGGTAAAGGGTACCATGCATTTACGACTAAGCATTATTAAAAATTTCCAGGCCCCATAAATGTCCCCTCTAATCAATCCTAAATTAACCCAAGTTAAATTATTGCAGCTTCCCATGTAAATGAATCATTATTAGTTGCAGGTTTTTTCCCTGTTCATACAGAAGAAGAAAGAGCTAGCAAGACCTACTGGTTTCAAGTTCCAAAACAGGGCTTTTTTAAAAAACAGAGAAGAAAAAAGANTTTTTTTTTTTTTTCTTTTTGTCTTTTTACTAAGCTCTCAAGTTTTGTATCTGCAATACAGTTTCTCTGGTCTTATTGATTATTTATTTCTGATTGTATTTTTCTTCTGGATGCTTAAGGCCATACAGATAGCCCAGATTAACCAAGGTTTTGTTTTGTTGAGGTCAATTGAGGATCTGGTCCTCAGGGGTCTCTCGGGTTTTCTTGGGGGGGTGGGGAGGAGGGTGGGAGCGCCTTGCTCCCTTCAGGTTATCATTTACCAGTTCCATCCACAAGAGGACAAAATCAGGTCTTGCTAGACCAGGCTTCCTTTTCTGAAGGATGAGCAGACTTTCCTCTTTATAGACTGGACACTGACCGAAGTCCCCTTAGTGGCTCTCCAAGACCTCCCTGAATAGGAAGAATGGTGACCTACCTCTGCAGGACTTTTCAAGAGATGCCCCCACGTATAATCCCCTAAGACTTGGTTGACCTCTGAGGGCAAGGAACAAAGTTGTCCCCCAGGTCCCTAGGCCAAATTGGTAGGGACTTCAGATATTGTTAAGCACCCACAAAGGCTAACTTGCACCAGCCTGTTACATTGCACCTATATTAACACTGCATCCTTTGGAAACAAACTTTATGTTATTTCCATAGCATATTTCTTGATTCACATCTTTCCATTTTAATCCCATATTACTCTAAAAGATGCATCCATACCCTCCATCATATACTGAGTCCAAGGTCTGAAAATACATGTTAGGTCAGCTCTAGAACCTGTGTAGGGATTCCCAATACAAGAGCACAGTTGTCTTTAGATCGGGAGGAATATAATATTAACGTTGCCCATTTTGTCTTACACCTAGGTACTTGGTACTAGCAGCCACAGATGAGGGATAACATTCGTCTTGTTTTTCTGGGACTGTGTTACTTCACTTAGCATAAAATCTTCTAGCTCCATCCATTTAACTGCAAATTTCATGATGTCATCTTTCTTTACTGCTGCATAGTACTCCATTGTGTAGATGTACCACATTTTCTGTATCCACTCATCAGTTGAGGGGCATCTGGGTTGGTTCCACCTCTTTGCTATTGTGAAGAGAGCTACAATAAACATGGCTGTACATGTATGTCTGCTGTAGGAAGAGTCTGATGGATATATACCCAGAAGTGGTATGGCTGGATCAAGTGGTAGGCTCATTTTGAGTCTTTTAAATGTTCTCTGTACTGCTTTACATAGTGGTTGTACAAGTTTGCATTCCCAACAGCAAGGGATGAATATCTGCAATCCAGGTAAAATGAAATTTTTAAAAGTTTTAATTTGCATGTCCTAGATGTTTAACATTTTTATGTATTTCTCAGTCACTTACATTTCATCTTTGGAGAACTCTGTTTTGTTCCTTGCCTCATTTTTTAACTGGGTTGGTTGCTTTCTTGATGTATTTCATTTTTTTGAGTTTATTGCATATTCTAGATACTTTGTCAGCTTATAGTTGGTAAAGGTTTTCTTACACATTCTATAGAGCGCCTCTTCACTTGAGTAATGGTGTCTTTTGCTGTACAGAAGCTTTTAGTTTCATTTGCTCCCATTTGTCAATTGTTGGTCTTAATGCTGGTGTTGTTTCTTGTGCAAAAAGCTTTTTCCTGAGACTATAAATCAGTGTATTCTTTATTGTTTCCTCTTCAGATTCAGGGTATCAGGTCTTATGTTGAAGTCTTTGATACATCAAGTTTTGAGAATTCTACAGGATGAGAGATTTGGATCCAGTTTCTTCTCCACACAAATACCCAGTTTGGCTAGGACCATTTGTTGAAGATACTGTTGTTGTTGTTGTTGTTGTTGTTGTTGTTGTTTTATTCTCCAGCAAATATTTTGGGCCTCGTTTTCAAACTTAGGTAACTATAGACTCAAGGATTATATCCAGATCCTCAGTTTATTGTACCTTCGTGGACTTATATCCAGGCCTTCAGGTAACTGTGGGTTCATATACTTATATCCAGGCCTTCAGGTAACTGTGGGTTCATGGACTTATATCCAGGTCCTCAGTTGATTGTATGTTCATGGACTTATATCCAGGTCCTCAGTTGATTGTATGTTCATGGACTTATATCCAGGCTTTCAGGTAACTGTGGGTTCATGGACTTATATCCAGGTCCTCAGTTGATTGTACATTCATGGACTTATATCCAGGCCTTCAGGTAACTGTGGGTTCATGGACTTATATCCAGGTCCTCAGGTGACTGTAGGTTCATGGACTTATATCCAGGTCCTCAGGTGACTGTAGGTTCATGGACTTATATCCAGGTCCTCAGGTGACTATAAATTCATGTACTTATATCTAGATGTTCAGGTGACTGGGTTCATGGACTTATATCCGGGTCCTAGGTGACTGGGTTCATGGACTTATATCCAGGTCCTCAGGTAACTGTGGCTTCAGGGACTTATATCTAAATCCTCAGTTGACTGTCGGTTCATGGACTTATATCCAGGTTCTCAGGTAACTTCAGGTGTGTGGACTTATATCCAGACCCTCAGTTCTATTCTAATCAGTATGTCTGTTTATATTGCAATACCACTATATTGTATTAGAATAGTTATGTAACATAACTTAAAATCAAAGATGGTGAAAATCAAAGTTAGTATCTAGTTAGTATCTATCAGTCCTTTTATTGTTTCAGCTATCCTGGGTTTTTTGTGTGTGTTTGCATATTAAATTTGAGATTGTTTTGCAATTTCTGTGAAGAAATTGTAAATTACATTGTACATTTGATGCAATTGCTTTGACTCTGTAGATCGATTTTGGTAGGAGGGCCATTCCACGAACATGGGGGGACGGACGGGGCTTTTCATATTATACTCTCTTCTAATTGTTTCTTTAATGTCTTAACATTTTAATTGTACCAGTCTCTAACTTCCTTTGTTGGATTTATTTTTGATGGTATTGTGCATAGAACTTATCACTGTTTTTATCTGGGTATATCTGTCATTTGAATATAGGGAGTGTAATGAGTTTGTGTGTTAATTTTTTTATCCTGTTTCTTTTCTGAATGTGTTTATCAGCAATGGTAATTTTCTAGTGTAATATTTTGGATCTTTTATATATATATATAATCATATCATTTGCCACTGGGGATAATCTGAATCATTTTTTTTCTATTTATTTCTCCTTTATGTCCTTCACTTGTCATATTGCTATACCTCAGACTTCAATCACTGTATTGAACAGGAATGGTGACAGGGGACCTCTTGATCTTGTTGCTGGTAGAAATGTTTTGAGTTGTTCTCCATTTATCATGATGTTAGCTGTGGTCTTGTTATATATTGCCTTTATCATGTTGAGGTATTCACTTTCTGTCACTAGACTTTTACCAAGGCATGTTGAAATTGGTCAAAGGCTTTTTTCTATATAATAAGATGATCAAGTGGGTTTTGCCCTCGAGTCTGTTTATGTGGTAGATTACAACTGTTAATTTGATTTTTTGAATCATCTGTGCATTTTCAAGATGAAACCAACTTGATAATGATGAATTATATTTATATGTGCTCTGTCATCCACATTTCTCTTCAGGATAACTGTTCCAAGCTCCACAGCAAAAACATACTAAGGTCAGAGCACTCAATGTCTTTTCCAACCCAAAGTTTCAAACACTTTCAGAATCTCCCCAAAACATCAGTGTGTCAGGTCTGTCACAGGAGTACCCCACAATCCTGGTACCAGCTTTTCATCTAGTTTGCTTTCAGTTGCTGTGATAAAAGCACTGACCAAGCCACCCGACCCAGCCATACCACTCCTAGGCATGTACCCTCAAGACTCACCCCACCACAGAGATACATGCACAGCCATGTTTATTTCAGGTCTCCTCACAATAGCAAGGAGCTGGAACCAACCCAAATGCCCCTCAACTGACTAGTGGATAGAGAAAATGTGGTACATCTACACAATGGAGTTCTATGCAGCAGTAAAGAAAGATGACATCATGAGCTTTGCAGGAAAATGGCTGGAGCCAGAGGACATCATGCTGAGTGAAGTAACACAGTCCCAGAAAAACAAACAAGGAATGGTATCCCTCATCTGTGGATGCTAGTGCCAATTACCTAGTTGTAAGTATTTCTTGTACACGGCCCCTTGAGCTTTTGTCCAAGCAGTTGGGAGTGATGCATATTGGAAACACACGACAACAACAACAACAACAACAACAACAACAGAAAGGACTGCATCAAAGAACTGACTGAAACAGTGAACTTCTGCTCAAAACAGTCAACTTCCACATAGAGAATATTGAGAAAGACTGAGAAAGAGATGAAAAGAATGTTTGGCAGAGCACATGAGCTCTGGTGGGAGGGGGGGATAGGGTGAGGGACATGTACAAAATATATATTTAAAAAAAACACTGACCAAAATCAACCTAGGGAGGGTTTATTTTATCTTACCTCTCTAAGGTCACAGTTCATCACTGATGGAAGCCAAAATAACAACTCAGGGCAGGAACCCAGAAGCACAGATCAGGAAGGTACACTGCTTACTGGCTTACCCCTTTGGCTTGTGCTCAGTGTGCTTTCTTTTACTGTGGGAAACCCAGCTTGAGTTGCAGACTAGCTCTCCAGCTGGCATGCCTCAGGCCACTGCATGGCCAAGAGTCTGGATCCTAAGGAGGAGCAATCAGCATGGCCTAGGTACATGATGCTGGGTGGAACAAGGTGTGCAGTGGCATGGAATTGGGGAGCCTATGATTTGCTTTGGGAAGTGACATCATGTCATTTATTTTATAAAAGCAGGCTGTAGCAAGGAATAAATTTGAATTCCATAGTAACATCATCACGGAATTTCTGGCCATTATTTTTCTTAATTATTGCATGCATACAGGCTCAGGTAAGCCTGCATTTCATTCAGGTGGCCAGTGTGGTTGGAAAGAGATTCCTTTGGGGATCACCAACCTGGGTAGCTGGTGTTGTGAGTGAAATTCCTGTCCCAGCTCTGGGGAGGTGGGAAGTCATGGCCAAGAGTGGAACACGTGTCCTGGGTCCAGGCTAAGAGCCTAAATTGAAATTATCACTTGGGCTGGGCTACAGGAAGTAGCCAGCTGGTCTCTGCTCCATGAGGCCAGCTCCCCACAGCAACTGTGGGCAGAACTTCTTGGTTCCTGTTCAGCACAAAAGGAAAGATTACAACATTGTACAAAACAAGACCACCTGTCCATCTACAGTGGACTGGGCCCTCTCACATCACTCAACAATTGAGAAAATGCCCTCTGGATATGACCTCAGGCCAAGACAATGAAGGAAATTCTTCAGTTGATATTTGCTCTATTCAGGTTTGTCAAATTGACAACTAAATCTATCTAGAACACTCACAAAGCTGTGACTCCTATGAACTACAACAACTGGCCTGGTAGACATGACTGTCACTGCAATAGATGGTGCAACAAATATGGTAGAAGCCAAGCACTCTTTGATTTAATGTTTGCTTCCCAGGATGGAGTCCATACTTAACATTGATATCAGGCTTAGAATTGTGAAACTAGAGAGGTAGTCTAACAGGATGTAGGAAAGAAGCTAATACTAGTTATCTAGTTAACATATGAAATTGACTCCTAATGACTTGTTATCTCTCAACACAAACCAGAGAAGTTTAATTATACAACAGATGGTGATTAACACAAAAACCCACAACTGGGCAATTAACAGAGAATAAGTGGCTACAGAGTGCTTAACACTGAAAAGAACATCTGTATCAAACTTCTGCCTCCTAAGGCTCAGGAATCATTCTGGAAGAAAGGAAAATTTTAACCCAGAGGTGTTAGAAGACCACAAGGAAACAAAGTGTTCCAGACAGCTGGTCATTTACTCATATATGTTCACAGTAATGGTGACAGCACACACAAGTCCCATGCAAGCTCAAATAAGACAAAATCCTAGCAGAGACCTGAGAAAGTGGGTAAGAAAATGAAACTCAACCTGAGGAAACGGGAAATGAATAGCTGCAGGGCCCAGGAAAAACAGTGTCTTTCAAGTTTGGAACTCTTCGTAGGCTAACCAGGCTCCAGTGTATGAATCCACATTGAAGTACATTTGCGGATATGTAGTAGATTCTATAGTCTTTATCTTCTGTATAATAGAGTATATTCATTTGGCCTAGGACAAAAAAGGAAGGGGTGAATAAGGGAGAGGATCTAAATACCATCAAATTATAGTGTATGAAAATTGTACTCTGCTTTCTGTGCCTGCCTGAAAATGAGAGTTCTTAGCTTCTGTCCCTACTCCAGCCACCTCTTCCACCATGTCTCCCTGTCATGATAGACTCTTGTACCTTTGAACCACAATCTAAATAAATTCTTCATTTTATAAGTTCCCTGTTCATCACACACACACACACAAAAAAAAAAAAAAAAACCCAGAAAAGTAACTAATACAGTAGTTGGTACCAGAATCTTGGGACGTTGCTATAACAAACCTGACCATGTGGGTTTTTTGAAGAGTATGGAACACTTTGGAACGTTGGACTAGAAAAGTAGTTGAATGCTGCAAGGAAAGCATAATGGGCCATTCCAGTAGAAGCCTGGAAAGAAGATCAGTGATGAGAGCAAATTGGTTTTGGAGAGAAATAAGGACTTAAGCAGAAACTGGGATATTTTAGTGGATTCTGGCTGCTATCTGGCCACAGGCTAAGAGTTTGCCTGAGGCTATGTTGAAAAGCAATGAACTAATTTTTTGGTGGAAGAAATTTCAAGAGAGCTTTACATAGAAAGGTGTCATGGCTATTAATGGTAAGTATTGTGCAGATCTACAATGAAAAAGAACAAATGGGGCTGAAAGAAATACAGAATGTATAGTTTCAATTGAAAAAGAGCACTACGAAGATTAATTTTAGAACCAAGGCATGGGGTGGGATGTGATTATGCAAAGGTATAGGATTGGACCCTGGGAGATGAGTCATACCACCTATAAAACCCATCCATTTTGGGGATGGAGAGATAGCCTAGCGGTTAAGAGCACCGACTGCTCTTGCAGAGGACCTGGGTTCAATCCCCAGCACCCACATGGTGGCTGAGAACCGTCTGTAACTCCAATTCCAGGAGAATTCCAGTTCCAGGGGAATTTGATGCCCTCTTCTGACCTCTGCGGCATTGCACGACACTGGTGCACAAACCTACATGCAGACAGTACATTCATACACATAAAATAAATAAATAAAATAAAATAAAAAACATCCATTTTAAACAAAGCTCTCTCTGCATTTGGATCTGTACCTTACAATGTGTTTATGTGCTGTATTTTCCTGCCCATGCATTCTACATGGCCCACCATGGCAATAAATGGGACAGACCATAAATGGCACCTGAATGTAGGGCTGGAATAAATCCTGGAAAATTCAGTGTGCGTTTTACTATCAATTTTCCCCACCTCCTTAATTTCAACTTTGTGCTATGGTGCTGGCTGTCCTGCTTGGTTGGACAGATGGAAAGCCAACCTGGGGACACATGGTTTTGCATGCATGAAGGAAAGTAGCATATTCCTGGCCTTGTTCCTGAGGCTGCCTGCCCATGTAAACCTCCTGGCTTGGCTGGCTACAGGGTTGTCTGTTGAGCCATTGGTTTGCATGCAGGCCTTGGAAGTCAACATTTTCCTGGCCTGTTGGGGAGAGGGGGTCACTAGCTCCTCAGAATCAGCAGTTTTCCTTGGCCTCACCAAGCTACCTGCCTGAGTGCTAAAGACTTTTCCTCTGCTGTCTAGAATTAGATTTTCCAGTTTGGGCCACAGCCAGCTCTAGATTATCTCTTCATATGCAAACTCCCCCAGGTTTGCTCTGGTACTCAGCTCAGGACAAATCCTAGGCTTCTGTAATGCAAATTTAGGGTTTATCAACATATCCTAACCCTTTGAGTCTGACTTGATCTTCATTCTTGTCTTTAAATCTCTATGACTCTTCCTACCTAAACCTTATTTTTTCATCCACATGGGTTTATTGCTGGAGTAATTGTAATTCTATCAGACTTGGGTGAGAATGAAGTTAGGCATATTAGCCATCAGTCTGAAATTCAAGCATTGAGGCTAGCAGACTTTTGGCTTGTGGTATGAGAGGCCTTCAAAGGGGCCAGCAGCCTTCAGGCTTAATTCTATGAGGCCATTAGCCACTGAGATGAGACCCTAAAAGGAGTTACCAGCTCATGGGCCTGTGTGTGTAGCCAGCAGTCACACAAACACACAATTGCTTTGTTTAACCTGATCCAAGGTTTGTTATCTTGTGTTCTCTTCTTTTTTGTCAGTAATTATAGACTATGAGACCTGCAGTTAGACAGTGGTCCAGCTTGTTAGTGAGCACATGGCTGGATGTTTTGCTAAGGGGCAATCCAATCTCACAGCTGATGTTGAATAGTTAACCATGAAAGAAGAGGTCACATCGTTGTATTGTCTTTATGTATTTCTTTTGTCCATAGATGATTTTACACTATGGCCATTTGAAAGCTTTCTCTTAAATTTTGTATACAAAATATGATAATTTAATTTCCATCTAGGCATGCTAGATTAAGATGTAACATTTTTTACTTAAATGCTGGGTACTGTAAATATCTTTTAAATAAAAATATCTGTGCAATTAATTAATTAATTATTTAAAAAGTTCTAGGCATTAAAATTCAATTTGGTCTTTTAAAATATATTTCACCTTTAAGGATTTACTCAAAAACTAAACTTAATGCCTTAAAAAAATTTGTTGGGGAAAGGAAAAAAGGTTTTCATTCACAGACTTCCTGATGACATGTGGCTTGTGACCTGCCACCACCAGCCTGTCTGGTATGTGCACACCAGCTGCTGTACTGAGCACATGGCTTCCCCACATTTGATCTGCCTTTTAGAATTTACTGGAAATAACACAGACTTTTTTTTTAAGAATGTGAACTTTCTTTTATTTATTTGTTTGTTTATTTATTTTAATTTATTTCTGCATGTGTATGAATGTACTGTCTGCATGTAGGTTTGTGCACCCATGTCATTCAATGCCGTGGAGGTCAGAAGAGGGTGTCAGATTCCCCTGGAACTGGAGTTCTCCTGGAATTGGAGTTTCAGATGGTTCTCAGTCACCATGTGGGTGCTGGGGATTGAAACTGGGTCCTCTGTAAGAGTAGTCAGTGCTCGTAACCACCAGGCCATCTCTCCAGCCCCAATAACACAGTCTTTTAATATCAGCACTCTGGATACAGAGATAGACAGATTTCTATGCTAATTTTCAAGTCAGTCTGGTCTAACAAATCCACTGACTCTGGTAAATGTTTCTTGATAACTATTGATAAAAATTCTCATTAAGAACATAAATTACAATCTTGATTCATTTTCAATTTAAATGGTGTACATGTGCGGGTAAATACATGTTTGAATTTTAAACTCATAACTTTCGAGGTTTTGTATTTTTTATTATTATTGTTATGAAACTTTTTCCATAATTCATACATCATTTCACAATTGAATCTAGAGTCACTTCCCTTTCCATGCCCCTGGCCCCACCCGAGTCCCTGCACTCAGCCATACATGCCCTTCATCTTTTTCTGAGTCATTCCAGAGTTGTTGTTGTTTCTTTTTTCAGTTCTTTTGTTGTTGTTCTCTCCAACTTGTACATAAATATATACATACATACGCACACACATCACTTAAATTGGAGAACTTTTCTTTTTCATAAAAGATGCCATGTTTTCCTTAAGGAAGTGCTTGAAGTTTCCTCCTTGGCAATCCCAAACAACCATCAGTCCTGCACATTTGCTCCACGTTGGGGTCATTTTCTCCCATGGTCCCTCAAATGAAGTCCAATAAGCATGTGTCCTCTCTTGATCCCCCTGTATTGGCCTCCACGATATAGCTCAGGTAGTCCAACAATGGCAGTCTATATTCTGACAAGGATGAAATCCCCTTAGCTGTTTAGTCCACAAGTTGGGTATATCAGTAGTCCCCATCTGGCATTGAAGGTTTGGAGGATTCTTGGAGAGACATGAGTCTTTAGTCCATATTGGAAGGTTAAAAAGCTGTGTCTCATGTCTTTGAAGAGTGCCAAAAGTGGTGGGAACCACAGAGTTGATGCACTTGCCAATAAGAATTGAAGTCAAATAACAGTACTCTCTTTTTTTTCTTTCTGTCATTTTACTAAGATCTCAAGTTTTATGGCTGCAGTATTGGTTGTACTTTCCTTTTGGATGCTTAAGTCCACATAGCCCAGATTAACAAAGTTTTTTGTTTTCTCAGGGTTACTTGAGGATCTGGTCCTCAGGGGTCTCAGGTTTTTTTACAAGAGGGAAGGAAGGTGAGAGCCCCTTGCTCCTTTCAGCTTTTCATTTATCAGATCCATCCACTAGAAGACAAAATCATGTCTTGTTAGACTAAGCTTCCTTTTCTGAAGCATAAGCAGACTTTCCTTGTTATAGACTGGACACTGGATGGAGTTCCATCAGTGGCTCTCCAAGACCTCCCTGAACAGGAAGACTGGTGACCCACATTTGCATGACATTTTAAGAGATGCCCCCATGCATAATCCCCTAAGACTTAGTTGACTTCTGAGGGCAAGGATCAAAGTTATCCTTTAGGTCCCTCAGCCAAATTGGTATGGATGTTAAGTATGGTTGTTAAGCACCAAGAAAGGCTAAGTTGTGCCAGCCTATTATATTGCTCCTTTATTAAAATTGTATCCTTTGGAAACAAACTGTGTTTTATTTCCATACCATATTTCTTGATTCACATCTTTCTACTTTAATCCCATATCACTCTAAAAGATGCACACATCCCCTCCTTCATATACCAAAAACCCAAGGTCTGAAAATAAATGTTAGGTCAGCTTTAGAACCTGTTTAGGGATTCACAATGCAAGAGCACAGCTGTCCTTAGATCATGAGGAATATAACATCAACATTGATCAGTTTGTCTTATAACTAGGTACTTGGTATTACCATCAACAGATGAGGGATACCATTCGTCTTTTGTTTTTCTGAGATTGTGTTACTTCACTTAGCATAAAATATTCTAGTTCCATCCATTTACCTGAAAATTTCATGATGTCATCTTTCTTTACCTCTGCATGGAACTCCATTGTGTAGTTGTAATACATTTTCTGTAAGCACTAGTTGGTTGAGGGGCACTTGGGTTGGTTCCAGCTATTCCCTACTGTGAAGAGAGCTACAATAATCATGGCTGTACATGTATCTCTGCTGTAGGAAGAGTAAGATGGGTATATTCCCAGAAGTGGTATGGCTGGGTCAGGTGGTAGGCTCATTTTGATATTCTCTGTACTGATTTCCATAGTGGTTGTACAAGTTTTCATTCCCACTGTCAGTGGATGAGTGTTCCCCTTTCCCCACACCCTCTCCAGCATTTGGTATCATTTGTTTTCTTGATCCTTGTCAGCCTTATAGATATGAGATTATATCTTAAAGTGGTTTCAATTTACATTTCCTTAATTATTAGTGATGTTAAACACTTTTTTAATTTTTTAAAGTTTTATTTATTTTTTATGTGTATGAATGTACTTTCTGCATGTAGGTTTGTGGACCTGTGTTGTGCAATGCCATGGAGGTCAGAAGAGGGTGTTGGATTCCCCTGGAAATGGAGTTAAGGATGATTCTCAGCCACCACGTGGGTGCTGGGGATTGAACCCAGGTCTTCTGCAAGAGCAATCAGCACTCTTAACAGCTAGGCCATTTCTCCAGCCCCTGTTGAACACTTTTTAAGATGTTTCTCAGCCATCTTTATTTCCTCACCTGTGAAGTCTCTGCTCAGCTCTTTAGTCCATCTTTTGAGTGAGTTATTTGTTTTCTTCTTTGTTTTTCAAGCAGTTTTTGTCTATTAAGGAGTCAACTGTAAACAAAGATAAATAAATTCAACTCATGAAAACTGTTCTATAGCTTTTGGTATTAACAATTTTTAATTGGTGTTATATAAATTTTAGTATGTATTAACATACTGTTTGCATTCAGTAAAGGCTGACTCTAGGTTGGAATTGACCCTTCCACCTCAGACTTGGGTCTGTTAATATAAGCAGGCAACTGTCAGAAAATATCTCCAAACATTTAAATAAAATTGGTAATTTAAAACCTACTTTATAATGTTTACAGATTAAAATAATATATTTAAAATAAATGTTACATGTTCATACATAGAGGTACATTAGTAAAAATTTATATACTGATATAAAACAGTCAGTACAAGTAATAAAGTTTTATAGGGGTTTATTGTAATAGGGTAAAGGATAAAATTATATAAAGAAGCCCCTTTTCTCTAAGGTCATAGTTCAATCAAGTAGTTTAAAAAACAAAATGTATGTCTAGTCAAGGTTTATTTAACAGATGTTCAGTTTTTTTCCCAAGATTTGTCTATACATTATATGGCATTTAAGGAATTAGTAAAAATGAAAATGCCTATATTAAATAAAATTGTTAAATATTATTAATATAAATTTAGTAATACCCATAAGCTAATTGGGGATACAAATTGTCATTAGAAAAGGATATTAAAGGAGTACTAATTGGAAAAGAGGAAGTCAAACTATCCCTATTTGCTGATGATATGATTGTTTACTTAAGGGATGCAAAAAACTCCACCAGAAAACTCCTAGAAACGATTAACAGCTTCAGCAAAGTGGCAGGATACAAAATTAACCTTAAAAAATCAATGGCCTTTCTTTACACCAAGAACAAGCAACTGGAGAAAGAATTCAAAGAGACCTTCCCACTCACAATAGCCTCAAAAACAATAAGATACCTAGGAACAAACCTAACCAAAGACACCAAAGACCTCTACAACAAAAATTTTAAACCCTTAAAGAAAGAAATTGAAGAAGACCTCAGAAGATGGAAAAACCTCCCATGCTCATGGATTGGGAAAATTAACATTGTAAAAATGTCCATTTTACCAAAACTCTTGTATAGATTTAATGCAATCCCAATCAAAATCCCCAAGAGTTTCTTCACAGGCTTGGAAACAAAAGTTCTTAAATTCATTTGGAGAAACAAAAGACCCCGAATAGCCAAATCAATCCTGAGTGAAAAGAGCTACACAGGAGGGATCTCTATACCAGATTTTAAACTATACTACAGGGCTATAGTCATAAAAACAGCCTGGTACTGGCACAAAAACAGACCTGTTGACCAATGGAACAAAACCGAAGATCCAAATCTGAGCACATACAATTTCAGCCATCTCATATTTGACAAGGGGGCCAAGAAACCACAATGGAGAAAAGACAGCATCTTCAGCAAGTGGTGTTGGCAAAACTGGATCACCACTTGTAGAAGAATGAAATTAAACCCCTACCTCTCGCCCTGTACAAAAGTCAACTCCAGATGGATTAAAGACCTCAACGTGAAACCCCAAACTCTGAAGGTGATAGAAGAAAAAGTTGGCAGCAGACTACAAGACATAGGCGTAGGAAAAGACTTCCTAAATCAGACAGCAGCTGCACAAGAATTAAGGTCGACAATTGACAAATGGGACCTCATCAAACTCAAAAGCTTCTGTACATCAAAAGAAACAATCAAGGAAGTGAAGAGAAATCCCACAGAGTGGGAGGAAACCTTCACTGCAGATACATCTGACAAAGCATTGATTTCCAGAATATATAAACTACTCAAAAAACAAAGAAAAAAGAAAACAAACGACCCGCTCAATAGATGGAGCAAAGAACTGAACAGAGACTTCACAAGCGAGGAATTAGAGATGTCTGAGAAACACCTCAAGAACTGCTCAACATCACTAATCATTAAGGAAATGCAAATCAAAACCACTTTAAGATATCATCTTACTCCAGTAAGACTGGCTAGGATCAAGAAAACAAATGATACCAAGTGCTGGAGAGGTTGTGGGGAAAGGGGAACACTCATCCACTGCTGGTGGGAATGTAAACTCGTACAGCCACTATGGAAAGCAGTGTGGAGAACCCTTGGAAGACTTGGAATGAACTTGCCACCCGACCCAGCCATACCACTCCTGGGCATGTACCCTCAAGACTTACGCCACCACAGAGATACATGCACGGCCATGTTTATTGCAGCTCTCTTCACAATAGCAAGGAGCTGGAACCAACCTAAATGCCCCTCAACTGACGAGTGGATAGAGAAAATGTGGTACATCTACACAATGGAGTTCTATGCAGCAGTAAAGAAAGACGACATCATGAGCTTTGCAGGAAAATGGCTGGAGCTAGAGGACATCATGCTGAGTGAAGTAACACAGTCCCAGAAAAACAAACGACGAATGGTATCCCTCATCTGTGGATGCTAGTGCCAATTACCCAGTTGTAAGTATTTCTTGTGTAGGGCCCCCTGAGCTTTTGTACAAAGCAGTTGGGCATAATGCATTTTGGAAACAACAACAACAACAGAAAAGACTGCATCAAAGAACTGACTGAAACAGTGAACTTCTGCTCAAAACAGTCAACTTCCCCATGGAAAATATTAAGAAAGACTAAGAGATGAAAAGCATGTTTGGCAGAATGCATGAGCTCTGGCGGGGTGGGGGAAATGAGCAGGAACACGGGTCTAGATTTGTTAAAAATAAATTAAAAAATTTCTTTTCCTCCTAATTTGTACTAGATTTCCACTGACAACTTTGGGATTAAATTTACATAAGTGTTCTCTATATTTTTTCCGTATTGTATAAATATTACCTGCAATATTTCATTTGCCTTCAAGATAATTTGGCACATAAAATAGACTGGGTTTTACATTCCTAAACCAACAGTATAGGGTCCCATACAGTTTAAATGGACTCAATGGACCTCTACAAATTACCTTTTAAAAATTATAGGTCAAAGTCTAAAAAGCCTAAAAAACAAAAAGTGGGAGGGTAATATGGCTCCCTTTAGGATAGAGTTAAATAGAGAACTCTATACACTAATGCTTTGTCAACTTTTCAATTAAAAAAAATAAAAAATAAATAAAATGGAAAATAACAACCCCAATCTTCTATCTATGGGAAAAGAGTTTGTTTCTATGATCCCACAGATAGATACACCACCAACTGGGGTGCCTGCAAAGAGGTGTTTGTCCCTGGACTCTGAAATGGACCAGAGACCACCAGCAAAGTTATTGGCACATCTAAACATAAAAAAAGAATGGGAGAAGTCTGAGTAAAGACCACTTCACAGGGAACCAACATACAGGGTGATACATAGGTGCCCCTACTGGCAGTTCTCTGGGTTAAGTGTCAATTATTATATCAGTATCTTATGGGGCATGGTTGACTGCTTCCTTTGTTTAACAGTCATGAAATCTATTGAAGGGATATCCTTATCCCAAAAAAAATTAATCAAAGAGTACCAGGGCCAGATATAATTGCAAAATTTTTGAAGCTTAATGGTTAAATAAAACATTTTAGTAAAGAGGACTTTAGTACCAACAGGGGAATTAATTTGTCTATACAGCTAAAAGGTATGATGACATGGACATTTATACCTGTCCCTTTGGATAACTGCCCCACCTCTAGATTTTGCTTTAGAGTCAGATGAGACACATGGATGGATAAAAGCTTATGGTATCAATTATGGACTACTTTTAACAAGGAACTGTTGGATAAGAGACCTCCAAATCCCCCCTAAATAGAGGCTATTTGTGTACAGTGTTGTGGTACATACAAAAAAGGAGGTGGTAAGACCCTACTGCTGAAGACATGGTGTTAACATAAAAAGCATGTTTATAAAGTTGCCTTTCAAATGGACAGTTGGCCTTCATGATGCCAGAGAGCAATATTTAGACTACTGAAAGAAATTGGTCTCCTCATTCAAGCAAGGCTTGTCAGTTACATGTCACTTGCCTCGAAATTTGTGCAGACAGTGACAGTCTAATATTTGTGCACCACAAACGTTAATTAGCTATTATATTACTACTTGGGAGAATAGCACATGGCTGATACCAAAAGCTTACATCCTCTAGTAACTAAGAGACATTATAGGCTATATTAAAATTTTGTTGTCATCCCTTGGCACAAAAGCCACAGTTCTTAGATTAACATACCATCTAAACATTTGTGTTGGTGCTCAGAGCCTAATTTGTCATGATAATTAATGTTTAAGTTCCTATACCTTTCACTATTTATGTTTTATTGGTATAATTAAGAAAGTGTTACTCGTAGGACAATTTAAAGGAACTAAGCTTAAATTTCCTTCCCAAATAAGTAGCATACAGTCAATGAGAAACAGTTTGAGTAAATTTAATGAAAGCTTATGCCTTGGCTCCTGTTTATGGGTATGTGTAATACAACTTAGGCATCTATGGGTCAAAACATAAAAACCTAAAAAAAAAAAAAGAGGGAGGTGGGAGGTGGGGTAGTATCCTTTCTGGGATACAAATGGAAAACTCTGTGTTCCAATCCTATTGATAAATTTTCAATTTTTGAGATCTTGAAACTAACAATGGGAGGAGAATTTTATGTTCCCACAGGTAAAAATCACCAATCTAAGTGCCTGAAAACATACAACTTATGGTTGTGCAGGATGGACTGGGAAATGCCAGCAGAGAGGCCGACCCATGTGAACATTAAAGAAAGAGGAACCTCAGACTACTTGAGTCATGGACACTGAGCATCTCTCTGAATACTATTGGAATTAACTGTTTATAATAGGCCCTAATGAAGTTTACCTTCCAGATACTGAGAAACCTTCCTACCTCTCCCCTTTATAGGAAAAAGAAAAACATGATGGTAATGAAATCATTCCCTAACTGTAAATTAGAGCCAATTGTTATAGTGGTAATTTCCTATAAAACAGGTGTAACTACCCTTTTTTAATTGACTGATAGGCATAGGAACTGTGAAAGGATAATTCTCTATCTAGAGCCAAATTCAATAGTAAAGTGTTTATAAGCTGTTTAATTAAGCAAAATATATTACTACAGGAAAGCTCTGACATCAGCAATGAATTATTCTGCCTAGAAGATGTTGGCTAGGGGATTCAACCCCCCCCACCATTATAAAGGCCTTTTGCCTATAAGTGGGATATATGCAAGGAGAAAGGCAGTAAGTCCCTGTTGTTGAAGACCTGGTGTGAGCATGAAAAAATGTTATGAGACGTCATTTGCTAGCATACAACTGACCTCTGAAATGCCAGAGACTGTTACCAAAGGCTACTAAAGCAATACAGCAAAATATTGGTCTCCCTGAGGCAAGCAAGACTCTTCCATCCATATCAGCTACACCTCAATAGCCTGGAGATGCTGTGCAACAGTGGTAGCCAAGTGTCTATACATATCCCAAATCTAATTGACTATTAGCTCTCTCCTTGGAGGAATAACTCACAGTGGATGCCACAAGCTTATGTCCTCTAGTGGTTAGGAGATGTTATAAGCTACAATAAGAACTTGTCACCCTTTATAGAGAAACCACAGTTTGTGGATTAGCATACCATCCAAGCATCTGTGTCTATGCTCATAGCTTAGCTTGACATAATAATTAGTACTGCTTAAATGCCTGTACATCCAATTGCTTGTGCTTTGTTAGTATGACTAAAAAGGTATCACTGGAAAAGCTGTCAACCCAGGAAGGGAAACAACCTGAACGGACTAGAGTCCAAAATGACACCTCCAAAGAAAGTAGACTGTTTTCTTCTCACCCACTTGCGCCCCTTTCCCAAAGCCCAGGGAACAAACTGTGGAAGAGGAGGCATGGTAGAATGTAATGGCTGTGGAGAGATAGGGGTGAATCATGAGACTACAGCAATATAGTCTGGACTCCTAATTGATCAACATGCCTGTGCATACAACCTTCTCCAACTGGACTATGGGAACCTTGGGTTGTTCAAAATTTGGACATAGATACTTGAAAAATGCACCAATTATCTAATTTTATGTCAAATTGTGCAACATCAATGTTATCTGAAAACAACTGTTATTATATTGTAGAATCCCTTAAAATAAACAAATAATAATTTAAAAACAAAAAATAATAAAATAAAAATAAAATAAAATAAAAAGAAAGTGTCACCTGAATAAACTGCAAGCCCATTGAAAGGAAAGCCTGGACAGACACGAGAGTCCAAAGCCCCACTTAAAAGTGGACTGTTCTAAATCCCAGGGCACTATGCATAGGGCCATCTCTTTAAATGTCCTGCAAATGTAAGTCACCAGTCTTCCTGTGCAGGGAGGTCTTGGAGATCTACTAATCGGACTTCAGTCAGGGTCCAGTCTATAAAGTAGAACATATGCTCATGCTTCAAAAAGGGAAGCCTGGTCTAGCAAGACCTTTGTCTTTGAGTGGATAGAACTGGAAATGAAAAGCCAAAAGGAGCCAGGGACTCCCCGCCCCCCAAAAAACCCTGAGTAACCCCCTGAGGACCAGATCCTCAACTGACCTTGAGAAAACAAAAACCTTGGTTAATCTGGGCTGTGTGGCCTTAAACATCCAAAAGAAAAGTATAACCAGAAATAAATAATCAGTAAGGCCTGAGAAATTGTACTTCAGGTATAAAACTTGAGAAAACTCTTAGTAAAAAGACAAATAGAAAAAAAAGCACTCTTGTTTTGCACGTTTTCAATTCTTACTGGCAAGTGTATCTACTCTGTGGCTGCCAATGCTTTTGCCATCCCTCAAAGGCATGAGACACAGCTTTTCAACCTTCCAATATGGACTGAAGACTCATGTCTCTCCAAGAATCCTCCAAACCTTCAGTTCCAGATGGGGACTACTGAGTTATCCAGCTTGTGGACTGAGCAACTACTGGGGTTTCGGCCTCTTCAGGGTATAGACCTCCATTATTGGACAGCCCAGGCTGTATTAGGGAGAGCAAGTACAGGAAGATCAAGACAGGACGTGCTGCTTACTGGACCTCATTTGGTGACAATGGGAAGGTTAAACCCCAGTGTGGAGCACAAGGGCAGGATTGATGGCTCTTTGGGCTTGCCAAGGAGGAGCCTTCAAACAATTCCTTAAGGAAAACATTATATCTTTTAGCCTAGTGAAGAAGAAGAAGAAGAAGAAGAAGAAGAAGAAGAAGAAGAAGAAGAAGAAGAAGAAGAAGAAGAAATCAAAAGCAAGAAGATGTAAATAAAAAGTGGACTGTTTTGCTTCTCACCCACTCTTGCCCCTTTCCTCAAAGTCTAGGGACCATTCATTGAAGAAGAGGCACATCAGCATGTAAGGACTGAGGAAATGGCGGTAAATTATGTGATCACAGCAACACAGACTGGACTCTTATTTAATCAACATGATAGTGCATCCACGGCTCTCCAATTGGACTATCAGATCTTGGGTTGTGCAAAACATGGACATAGATGCCTGCTAATTGGCTTTGCATGAATGTTGCCTATATGTATGTTTAATACATACTTATGTTTAATAATTGGTTCATGTTATGGTTAATTTTTATTTATGAATTAATCACTCTTAGCTTATAAAATTAAAATCTCAGGTCTGCCCTACCCCCCCCCCAGGCACTCAAAACAGGTTTGAAAAGCTGGCTATTCAAAGCCCAAGTTCGTTTGTGATGTTAGCTTCTCCAGTGGGCTCACCTACTTTTCAGACAAAATAAAATTAAAAGGGCAGGTGTTCTATTTTCTGTTCCATTGCTGTGACAAAACACTCTGGCCAACACCAACTTGGGGAGGAAAGGGTTTATTCAGCTCACATCTCCTGGGTCACAGTTCATCACTCAGGGAGCCCAAGGCAGGAACTCAGGGCAGGAATCTGGAGGCAGGAGCTGGAGCACAGGCCATGGAGGAATGCTGTTTACTGGCTAGCTCCCCTGTCCCATGCCCAGCCTGCCCTCTTATATGGTACACAGCAACCTGCCCAGAGGTGGCACAACCCATAGTGGGCTAGGCCCTCCCACATTGCCCAACAATCAAGACATTGCTCCACAGATGTGGCCACAGGCCAGTTCAATGGAACAAATTCCCCCAATTGAGGCTCCTTAAACCCAAGTGTGTCAAGTTGACACTAAAGCTATCCAGCACAGTGGGATATAGGCAAATCCAATTTGAGTATGCATGGGCTGGCATTTCCTGCCAGCACCTCCTGGGAGCACATGTAGGAATCATGGAGCCTCCCTGGATACACCCCTAGGGTGGAATGTGATGATGCAAAGGTCTAGAATTGAACTCACCTGGGAGTGAGTTCACTCTGCCTATAAAACCCGTCCATTTTGAATAAAGCTTTCTCTGCATTTGGGTCGTACCTTCCCATGTGTTTGTGTGCTATGATTTCATGCACGTGGCTTCTACATGGTTCATCATGGGAATAAATGGAATGGATTGCATCTGGCATTTCCTCATTATGCCTCTATTCCTCCCTTTTGGAATGGGAATGTTTATTAAGTTCCACTGCATTTTAGGAGTATGTAATTTTGTTGGGAGTATGTAATTATGTTGGGAGTGTCTAATTTGTCTTTTGATTTTACAGAGTCTCAGAAGAGACTTTGGACTGTGGACTTTTGGATAGTATCAAGACTGGGAAAGATTATGTGGATATGGAGACTTTAAAAAAAACTTGGCATGAATAACTCTAAGGTTTTTAATATTTTATTTACAATTTTTATTTTATGTATATGAGTGTATTGCCTGCATGTATGTGAGTGCACCTGTGCCATGCAATGCAGTTTAGGTCAGAACAGGGCATCAAATTTCCCTGGAACTGGTATTAAGGACAGTTGTTAGCTGCTGTATGGGTACAGGGAATCAAAACTAGGTCCTCTGTGAGAGCAGTCAGTGTTCTTAGCCAGTGAGACATCTCTCCCACCCCAAATATGGGTTGAACTAAATGTATTTTGCACTTTATATGACATGGGACTATGAGGGCCAGGAAATGGAATGTGGTGTTTGAATGAGAATATCCCCCATATGCTCCAATTATTTAAATATTTTGTCTCCATTTGGTGGAGATCATTTGGGAGTCTTAGAAGATGTGTCCTTGCTGGAGGAAGTACTCTTGGTGGATGATAGAATCTTGATCTTTTGGAACTGTAAGCTAAATAAACTTTTATTATTATTATTATTGAGGAGGAAGAAGAAGAAAGTTGTAAAAATTTAATTAAAAATAAAAGAGGAAAAGCTGGGTGTGGTTGTGCAGGGGCAGAGGCAGGCAGATCTTTGTGAGTTCAAGGCCAGCCTACAGAGCGAATTCCAGGACAGCTGGGGCTACAGGGAGACCCTGTCTCGAAAAGGCCAAAAAAAGAAAAATAGAAAAGAGAAAGAAAGCATGTTAAAATTGACTAATAAATTAACTAGTAAATATTGACGTATACTACAGAATGCTCGCACATATAAACATATAGCACTTTGTGTCAGCTTGCACAAGAGTTTGCAAGAAAAAAAAAAACGGACACAAAAAAAGCGTGATGTAGAGGTGGGCATGAAACCCTTCCCTAGCTGAGGAGATATTGGAAATTGATAGTTGCTGAGAGAGGAGTCAATTACTTTAGGGTTCTGAACCCTAGTATGGTTGTGAGAATCCGAGGGATGGATCCACACTCAAGATCATTTGGAGAACACAAGTTAGGCACTAGAGGCCTTAAAAAAATAGTAGAGGGCATGGAATTTGGGGAGGGGTAATAGAGTTGTGGTGGCTATAGGGGAGGATGTCTGAATATGGTGAAAATACATAGTATGAAATCCTAGAAGAATTTCAGGCATTTTGTTGCTTCTTCTTTCCACAATATCTAGAAAATGGAAACGACCTAAATATCCCAAGACTGATAAATAGATAAGGAAAATATTCTACATTTAGACAATGGAGATCTACTCAGTGGTAAAAAAATGAATAAAATCATAACATTAACCAGAAAATGGATAGAAATGGAATCTATTATATTAAATTCAGTAATAAAAACTCAGAAAATAAGTATTTTCTTTCTCATTTGTGTATCTTAACTCCAAAACCATAGATGTGAATATATACCTTGATGATATCACAAGAGCTAGGAAAATGGCAAGGAACCATTTGAGTACAGTGGAGGAAGGAGATAGAGAAGTTTTAGGAGACAGGTGTTATCAAGATAGAAAGGGGGAAATGGGGGATACTTTATTTTATTTTTGGGGGGGGGATACTTTAACTCAAGAAGGATGAGAAGGGAGTATACAGGGGAGAGAGAGAAGAGACAAATAAAGCCTCAGTGGTATGAAAAACAAGTGGAAAAGCATTATTTCGAAAGTCCCCTGAAAATACAAATACAAAATATAGACGAGTACACATATAGTTAAAAATCTATATAACAAAAACCACAGAGCAAGGAAGAGGAAACCTCCCTTCGAGTTGCTGGTCAGGCTAGTCCAAGAAACTCCTCAAATAACAGTCAATTGCCACAGCCCTTCCTGGTCTTCCAGAAATTGAAGATAAACCCCTAGTGCTGAAGACAGGCCCTACTTTGGACACAAGACGTGGACCAATTGAGTTGGAACAGATATGGAAGCCTTCTCCCTGAAGAATAGCTCCTATAGTATTAGAAGATACTAAGCAAAATTTCAAGGGAGAAAACCAATCAATGATTCTCCAACTGTAAAGTCTCTGATTCACAACAGTAACCAGAATCAGCTATCTAATTTGTCTTAAGACTTGTAGAAGAGGAGAGAGCTCATGTATGGTATTATAAACATAATCAACTATACATGACTAGAGTGGTCATAAATCCTAGACATATTAAATCCTATCCAGTCAAGGAATTGTACCAGATGTCCTCTAGTGGAAATTCATAAATTACAGTCCAGTTAACCTATCTGGAGATTTAAAGTAAGGTCTTTTCTCCCTCTCTCAGTAGCAATCAGTCTCCAATAATTCTCAGACTAAGGCTGACTCACCACCCGTTTCCCAAATCCTGTGTCTAATTATGTCCTCTCTTCATCAGTGAGGTCTTATATTGGAGTTCTAGGAGATAACCAAGGGCTTCAGCCATAGCCTGTGCTATTTTGGGAGTCTTTTTGACTACTCTGACCAACCACTCAAAGGGAGGTCGCTCCTATTTGACACTGTGTGCCTTGCCTCACTGTGCCCAGATATACACATGCCCTAATATTCAGACATCATATGTACATTTCTCAGAGGATGCCTCACTTTTGACAACATAGATAATTCTGAGAGACAACTAAGTGAAAATGCCAGGTACAGAAAGACCTCGTCTCACTTGTTATTGGAATTTAATTGTGGATCAAGGTAGTTGAAGAGACTCCAAAAATTACGCAGCCTATTGCCACAGCCCAGGATGCCTCTCAGAACTTGGGGGTAAGACCCTCCTGCTGAAGATGGGGCATACTTCACACCCAGGACTTGGAGCAAAGAAGCTAGAACTGACCTGGAAGCCTCCTCCCTGAAGTTTTAGAGGAAAGTATGCAAGCTGCTGAGGGACAACATCAATCAGTGGTCCACCTCCAGATTAAAAGCCTAATAAGCACAACAATGACCAGCACAGTAATTATATTGATGCAGTAGTTGCACTCTTATCTTGGGGTTAACCAACAGTTTCCCAATTGGACTTAAAACTCTTTCAATGGGAGGGAACTCATACATGGCAGTGTAAGCATAGCCAAATGCACATGGCTGGAGAGGTCATAGATATCAGAGAAAATCGTTAAGTTGGTCACATCCCTAGAAAAATGTAATTTCCTTTCTACGTGTTACACATGGATCCTTATATGTGCAGAGAAGTATGTCAACCACCACTCATAAACTCAGCTTTCACAACAGAGACTATTACAGAGTTCCATAACTGTTCATATGCAGAGAATAAATGTCTGAGAGATGGCAAACCTAAGTGACACATGGACAATGGAACCTCTACATCTCAGGCTCACAGAGCATAGTGGAACAAGGGTAGAGGGAATACTAATACGTCTCTCAAATCTCTCAACTCTTATTAGCTATGCATCTTCATACAGAAGAGGAAGATGAGCATAAAAGACCACAACTGGCCAAAATGTAGAGAATAAGAGTCTGCAGATTGTGGGTCCCTGGATAGGACTCTTATATTAAACTTCACCCACCCAAGGATCAGGGACTATTGCGGCAGAGGAGACAGAAAGATTGTTACAGCCAGGGGTGGAAATACATGACCATTAGGAAACAGAGCCTTAAAGGCTCCTGGGACATTCCTCTAATGAACTTATATCAATGGTGAATTATATCAACAAGACCCATGGAAACTCAATCAGACAAAACCCAGCAAAGAACTGGGGAAATGGGCAGCAGGCTGCAATCTTAGCCAAAGAACTATTGGCAGTTTATTATTGCTGGGTGAGGAAGAGCTGATCTTCTTTAAAGGAGAGATTTTAGATAGGCTGACTAAACCCAAGTAGATAAACTTGCACTGGAAGACATGAGTACAGTAATTTGACTGGACAGACTTTAACATACGTAAAAAAATATATGAAATCCACTGGCAGGGTAGGAAGGTGAATATGGGGGAAGGGGTATAAAGATGATCAAGCTGTTCTGTAATAAATGAACAAATCTCAATTAAAATCTACATTAAAAACAAAAAAATTAAAATATTTAGTGATTTTTATTCCAAATTGGAGGTCAGAGTATACTTATTTCACATTGCAAGTGTTACTTCACTGACTTATGATTCTACCTGAGCCTGCTTAATAAACTTGAGTTCTTCCTTCCTATGGAAAGATGCACAGCTTTCCTCATTTCTTATTCCTCAGTTTGAGTGTCCTGACCTGTCAGCCTACTCTCCAGGATGAACAGCCTCCCGCTGCTTCAGTATCACTTTCATTGAAAGGAGGTGTTCTTTTGAATTCCAATTTATCATCTCAACCAAGAGCACACAGATTTTTACTTTGTTATACTCTGAAAACTGTAATCAAGCCAATTCCCTGTTTGTACTTTCACTTAAACCTAAAAATTTTTATTAACAGTTTGGTATATTTACATTTTCATTCTCACTTTGCTTTATTACATGATTTCTAAGTTCTTATTCTTATTCAAGTTTCCTTATATTTTTATTTTAAGCAGCTCAAGTACTTTCTTTCCTTTGTTAATTGAATTTTTGTGAAATTCATATACTATATTTTGATCACATTAAGCCCTCCTCCCCTATCTGCAACTCCTCTGATAACCCCCAGACATATTTCAGGTACTCTGTCATATACGTTAAGAAGTCCAGCCAAGTGTGCATCCATCCACTGGAGTCTGGTTAATCTTCCTAGTGTCACACACTTATAAAAAGCTAACTCTCCCTTTCTCAGTATTGAGTGGTTGCCAATAGTTCCTCAGTTACAATCAGGGCTTCTTACCCACTTCTTCAATGATGGAGTTTTGTATGGCTTGAGTTTGCATGGGTCTTTTGCATCCTGTTACATTTCTTTAAGTTCCTATGAATAACTTTCTAGCTGTCTACAGAACTCTGTTTCCCAGAAATTATCAATCACTGTGGTTCTTTATAATCTTTTTACTTCCTCCTGTGCAAGGGTCTCTGAGCCTTGGATTGCAGAGGTTTGATATAGGAGTCCAAGTCAGGAATTCATTCTCTGTAGTCTCTTATTCTTTGCAATTAGGCAACTGTGGCATCCTGGGCTAAACACAATCTTTTGCCTGAGGAAAATTTGCTGGTGAGAGTTGAAAGATGCATTATACTCTTTCCACCTTATTTTCTGCTATATTCTCTGAGCCTTACGTGTACAGGTAGCATTGCAGATGTGCCATTTATGACTGGGCACCTCACAGACATATTTATTCTTTCTGTTTAAATAGTTGTGCAACTTTGAACAGTTGTGGAACTTTGTAATAGTCTCCATATATGACAGAATGCATGAAGTCTGGCAGGGGCGGGGTGGAGTGCAGACATGAATGGGGAAGGGGATCTAAATTTCATTAGGATCCCTTGTATGAAATCTACAAAAGCTCAATACAAAAGAAAAAAAATGAGACAGTTACAAGTAACTTTAAGACACCCCAAGTTAAGATTCCTTTTATCCATGCATCCATTCGATTGATGATCTCATATAAAGCTTGTGCTATTATTCTGTGGTGTGTATTTTAAAGAAATTGGAAGTGCCATATTCATTGTCTGAGATTACATCAGAATAGGAAAAAATAGCAATAGAAGAAGAACACTTAGTTGGAAACACACAATGGAACGTTCATACACTCCTGTATATATCCAAATATCATTATACTTTAAATATCAAGGAAAAATGATAGATTTCTCTAATTACTCTAAAATGAGAAGTGATTTATCTTCCTTCTTTATATTTATGTCTTTATATAAAGGAACCTGAATCACATGAAAATTGTCATGGTGAGAAATAAGTCTTTAGCACTTTGAAGACATCAACTATTAAATCAACCTTTATAGTTATCCTCAGTAAAATCTAATTTCCTCTCCTTTGGTTCTAATTTTTAGTAACTCCAACAGTATGAAAATCAGGCACATGAAATTTGCTGTACATACTTAAAGCATTCCTAGACCTGTGTCAGTCAGGATGAGGTCCCCATATGTATTTTATTTGTCATGTTAGAATTCTACAGGTGAATGTCTGTAACTAAAATAGTTTTATTTAAAGGAAAAATACTCAGCCTTATTTGTACTTATAGAGTTTCAGCACAATAATATGGTATATGAAGGAATCTTCAAAAAGCATTTCTTCTGATGGTAATACTTGAAATAAATATAAAAACTATCTACATAGTAGCAACAAAAATGAACAACACGTGCTATAAGATAAGAAATAGAAAAACCTAAATGGAGGGTGAAGGACGTTGCTCCAGTCTTCAATAGAAAGAGGAGCATTGCTCATGGACTACTCAGAACAGCTTACTGATCATCTCTACGTATCACTCATGATGTCCTCCTTCAGAAAGACAACAGTGAATAATATCCGAAACAGGAAATTACTGATTATGAGATCCATGTTTTCTTCAGTTCCTGGTTAGTATCATTTTTCCAGTTTTTAATTTCACATTCTTTATAATGAGCTTTGCATTTTCTTCAATTTTCTTTGAGCAGATACATTTCATTTCCATATAACTTAATAGAGAAATTATGCTAGGATAATATAAAAATAAATGTTGGTCTTTAATTTTCCTTTTCTGTTTTTCTTTCCCCAAGGGAAAAATGATGTATAAGTAGTACTGTGAAACTTGCCCCTCAAATGCAGCACACAGTGCTTATGATGCAGTTACTGAGGATAAGCTCAGATTCTACCATGGAACAGAACCCTCCATTTCTAAAAATTCCACAATGTCAGGACATTCAGCAGAAAGCTCCTTTAGTCCCCCAGGGACCTTACCTTTTCAGACCCTATAAGTTGCCACATTGGTGAGGTGGCTAATTTGGCAGACTCTCTAGTAAGGACAAGCCTCTCATCACATTCTTGTGCCTTATGCCTCCTTCCACAAGCCACTGTCTGTCAAAAGATTCCCCATATGTCTTGCTGTGAATATACACCATATGGAATTCTAGACAGTCTAACACAAAATAAATATTTTTATTAATTCTTTGAGATTTTCATACATGGTATTTAATGTAAGGTTCTCTGCTTAATTTCTCTCAAATCCAATCCAACATCATTACCCCATATCTTAGTGAATTATTTGTTGTTTTAAATGATGTTATGCTTTATTATCAATGAAATACAAATTAAAATTACATCAAAATACCATTCCATAACTAGAAGAAAGGCAACATAGTGCTGACTTATGATGAGACTGGGAAACACAATGTTGCTATTAGGAAGTAAAAATTCAGAAAACTCTCCATTTCAGTCCATTTTCTGATGCAGTCTTTCTGTTGTTCTTTTACTATGCATCCCTCTCCATGAGAAATATTTATATCTGGGTTGTTGGTACAGATAGGTTTTGCATGAAGGATGCTTGTACTCATGGATAATCACTTATAGCTAAAAATGAAAAAAAAACTGAGAAAGATGCAGGACAGTTATGGCAGAATGCATGATCTGGGATGGGGTGGGGGGGGAGGGAAAGGGAAATAAGCCTGAACTGAATTGGAAAAAATGTATGAAATGCACAAAGCATCAATAAAAACTAATTTAAAAAAAATTCAGAAAACTGATCAGGAATATTTGCAATAATTGAACATACATATATTATTCTTATAACTAAGTAACTTAAGTCTTTGGTCTTTACCAAACAACAATTCATATATGTATTCCGTACACCAAGATATACATTCAGGACATTTTCCTTTGGAGATATATATATATATAATTTTTGGTGCAATTTTTATTGGATTTTTGTGTATTTCATACAAAACATCTTAAATATATTTAGACCTACTCCTTTAATCTCCTCCACCAGATTTCATGCATTCTGTCATATATGTTAAGGCCTATTGAGCCAAGTTTGTGTACTGAGATGTCACAGCAAGAGTTCATCCACTGCAGACAGATCAGCCTATTCAACATCACTCCCTTAAAGAAGACCAACTCTCCCTCACCCAGCAGTGATCAGCTGCCAATAGTTCCTTGGATAAGGTTGGAACCTCCTGCCCATTTCCCACTGCTATGCTTGGTATCTGGCTGAGTTTGCATGGGTATTGTGCATGCTGTCCATCACCATTGCCATAAGCTCACATGAGTAAGTTCCCAGCCACAAAGAAGAATGTTTTCGTGGAGTTCTCCACTATCCCTGAATCTTAAAATCTTTCTTCCCCTTCACTTACAATGATCTCTGAGCCCTTGGTGGGTGGTGCTTAATATAGGAGTCCTATCCCGGGACATGCACTCTGCAGTCTCTAATTCTCTACATTTTGGCCACTTGTAACCATCTCTGTTAATCACCACCTGTTGCATGAGGAAGCTTTGTTCCACTATGTACCTCCTGTTCCACTATGTACTGTGAACCTTAAGTGTAGAATTTCCATTGCAGATATGTCACTTAGGGCTAGGCAAGCTGTGTATGACAAGCTGTGGAACTATGTAATTGTGTCCATCTGTTACAAAATGAAGCTTTATTGATGTGTTGTGACAGATATGCTTGCTTATGAATATAGGGATACATATTTAGCATACAGTAAGAAATTATGTTTGTCTAAGGATGTAACAGACAGGGTTTTCTCTAGAATCTATGACCTCTCAAGCCATGTGTATTTGGCTATGTTTACATTACCACACATGGGTTCCCAACCACTGAGGAGGCTTTAATTCCAATGAGATAACTGTTGGTTATTGCCAAGATAAAAGTGCTCCTACTGCATCTGTATAGTTTATTGTGCTGGTCATTGTTTGGGTTATTAGGCTTTAAACTTGGGGTTGGATCATTAATTGATTTTCTCTCTTAGCATCTTTCATAGTATCCTATGAAACTATGAGAGTTAGTATTCAGGGAGGAGGCTTCCAGGTGATCTCCAGCTCCATTGCTCCAACTCCTGTGTTCAAAGTATGTCCTTTCTTCAGCAGTTGGGACTTAACTTCAAGTTCTGGGAGACAATCATGGGCTGTGGCCAAAGGATCTGTTATTTCATAAGTCTCTTGGACTAACATAACAGGAAACACAAAAGGAGGTTTCACTTTTTGGGTACCATGGGTTTTTCTTGTTGTTGTTGTTACATAACATTCAACTATACACATATGCCCATGTACAGATATTTTATATGCATTTTAAGTAGGTTGTAACTAATACATTGTCTTCTGGTTTTTTCACACCACCTAAGCATTATTTATATAACCTCTCTCTTTCTCTGTCTAACCCTCCCTCCTCCTTCCCCAATTAGAGTGCCCCCATTTCTCCATTTGTTAATATCTATTTCCTATAGGTTTCTTTCACTTGAGCTTCTTCTTCCCCGTTACCCCATGGTTCCTTGTATAACCTTCCCTCCTCCTTTGCCAATTAAATACCCCAATTCCCACTTGGTAACACCTGTCTCCTATTGTCCCATACTCTTACGCTTTTTCTTTCTATTTACCTCCATGATTCTTTTCCATTTTCCTAGCTCTGGAGGCTATAACAGAGTATATACTCACATGTAAACTTGGGTGTGAAGATCCACAAATAAGAGAATACGTCACTTGTTTTCTGAGTCTGTGTTACTTCACTTAATATAATGGTTTCTAGTTCCATCAATTTACCTGAAAATTTTATGATTTCATCTTTTTTTACTGCTAAGTAGAACACCATTGTGCAAATGTACCTCATTTTCATTTTCCATTTGTCAGTTAAGGGACAGTAAAGTTCCTTCCATTTCTTAGTTATTGTGAAAAGATCAGTCTCAAACATGGATGTGCAAGAATCTCTGCAGTAGGTTGAGTCCTTTGGATATATGCCAAGGAGGGGTATAACCAGATAATATGGTAGATTTATTTTTAGGTTTTTAAGAATTTTTCACAAAACTTTCCATAGTGATTGAACCTGACTGTAATCCCACCAGCAGTTAATGTTGATTCCCCTTTTCCCAACTCCTCACCAGCATTTGGTATCATTTCTTCTTTTGACATTCTTACTGGGGTAGGACAAAATCTTATAGTGAATATATTCAGATTCATACCCCATGTTTAACTGGATCATGAGTTTTCTTGTTTTATTTCTTATTTTGAATATGAATCTTCTGGTGAAAACTTTCTCTGACTCTCTGGCTTCTTCACTTCATTGAGTGTTTTTCTTTTTTTTCTTTTTTTTTTTTTTGTCTGTTCAGAAACCTTTTAGTTTAATGAGGTTCCACCTGCCAATTGGCAACCTTAATTCGTGAGCAACCAATTCCAATTTAGACTGTCCTTCTATGCACTTACATGATGTTAGTTATGGCCTATGTTTTTCCTAACAGGTTCAGAGGTCTTTGATATATTTAGAGTTGATTTTTGTGCAGGGTGATAGACACAGGTATAATTTCATTCTTCTACAAGTAGAGATCCAGTTTTTCCATCACCATTTGTTGATGATACTGCATATTTTTGGGAACTTTGTCATATATCACACAGCTGTAATTGCATGCATTCACGTTTGGGACTTCTGTTTTGGTCCACTGACTATGAGCCTGCTTTTGTGCCAATATCACACTGTTTTTCTCTAGCACATTAGGAAGTTTAAGATCTTGTATGATAATTTACAGCATTGCTCTTTGTGCACAAGATTGCTTTGGCTATCTAAAGTCTTTTGTAAGCCCATATTAATTTTAAGACTTTTTTCTAATTCTGTGAAGAATGTCATGGGAATTTTGATTACTATTGCACTGAATATATAAATTGTTTTTGGTAGGATAGGCATTTCGAGGCTATTGTGAATGGGAGGATTTCAGTGAATTCATTCTCTAATTGCTTGATTATTGGCATATAGAAAAGCTATTTAGTTTTGTAGATATCTTTTGAAACATGCCACTTTGCTAAAGATTTTGATCATTTATAGAAATTTTTGGTGAAATTTTTGTGATCTTTTATACATACTATCACATCTGCAAATAGAAATAATGTGACCTCTTCTTTGCAAATTAGGAGCACTATAGTTGCACTTGTCTTCTTGCTGTAGCTACAGTTTCAAATACTATATTGAAGAGGAGTGGAAATAGTAGACAGTCTTTTCAGGTTGCTCATTTTAATGGGAACGTTTCCAGTTTTTCTCCACTTAGAGCTGTGTTGGCTATGGATTTGTTGTGTATATCTTTAATTATGTTGACATATGTTCCATCCAGTGAAATTCCCTCTAGTACTTTTAAGATAAATATGTGGATTTTGTCAAAGGCCTTTTCTGCATCTATTCAAGTGTTCATATTTTTGTCTTTAAGTTCTTTAATATGATTTATTATGTTTATTGACTTGCATATATTGAACCATCCCTGCATCTCTGGAATAAAGCTGACTTTATCAAGCTGGATTATCTTTTTGATATGCATCTGTATGTGGTTTGTTAGTATTTTACTTAGAAGTATAAATATTTATGTTCATTAAAGATATGGGCCTATGGCTTTCTTTTCATTGTGGCTTTACCTGATTTTGGCATTAGAGTAATTCCGGCTTCATAGAAGGAATATGGAAGCTCTTCCCCTGTTGTTACCTTTTTGAGTGATTTACTTTAGTTACTTGTACATCTTCTTTAAAGTCTGGTAAAATTCTCCTGTGAAACCATCTGAGCCTGTGTTTTCATTAGTATTACTAAATAATTTGTATTGCCAATTAGATTTCATTATTTGTTTCATGCTGGTTAAAAACAATCACTTCTTGTTTTAATTTTGGTTTATCCACTGTATTTAGAAATTTATCTATTTCTTTTAGATTTTTAATTTTATATTTATGTATTTATTTATTTATTTATTTATTTATTTTTGTATGTGTATGAATGTACTGTCTGCATATAGGTCTGCTCACCCGTGTCATGCAATGACGTGGAGGTCAGAAGAGGGTCTCGGATTCCTCTGGAACTGGAGTTCTCCTGGAATTGGAGTTACAGATGGTTCTTAGCTGCCAGCCATGTGGGTGCTGGGATCGAACCCGGGTCCTCTGCAAGAGCAGTTGGTGCTCTCCAGCCCCTCGATTTTTAATTTTAATAGAGCATATGCTTTTAAAGTATTCCCTTATAATATTCTGTCTTCTTTTGGTGTCTGTTGTGATGTTTTCCTTTCATATTTGATTTCATTGGTTTGTATTATTTCTTTTATTTTTTACTTTAGGGTCATTGGGCTAAGAGTTTGCCTAGCTTATTCATCTTTTTAAGAAACCACCTTCAAGACTCATTGGTAATTTGTACTTTTTCTTCGTTTCTATTTCATTGATTTCTGTTCTTATTCTTATTATTTCTTGTCACCTATTGGATTTGATTTTTTCTTGTTTTAACAAATTATTGAGCTGTACCATGTCATTTATACAGGCTCTTTCTGTTTTTTTTTGTTTTTTTTTTTTTTCTTTTGGTCTTTTCAGACAGGGTCTCCCAGTCTCCCAGATGTCTTGGAACTCACTCTGTAGACCAGGCTGACGTGGAATTAAAACGCATCCACCTGCCTTGCCTCCCAAGAGCTGGGAAAGTGTGCCCTTGATAACGATTTGGCGTTCGAGCAGGGAGCACAGCTACTGTATACCCTGACCACAGCCTGTCCTCCTATATCGGGGAAGGCAAAAATCAACTCCAAGGATCAAAGATCTCAACCTAAAAACCTGAAACAATGAAGGTGATAGAAGAAAAAAGTTGGCAGCAACCTACAGGGCATCTGGTTTAGGAATAGACTTTCAAATCAAACAGCGGCTGCACAGGAAATAAAGACAACAACTGGCAAGTGGGACCTCATCAAAACTCAAAAGCTTTGTACAGCTAAAGATTATCAAGTGAACGGAGAAACACCCTACCGAGGGGAGGGAGGGAAACCGTCACCTACTGATAGCATCTGGACGAAAATGAATCGTCAGTGAATATCTACACTTATAAAAATTACAAAGAAGAAAAACATTTTAATTTTCTCCCCTTCAATAGGAAAGAAAGAAGAAAAATAAAAAAAAAAAAAAGTAAAAATGGCTGAGAAACATCTTAAACGTGTTCAACATATTAATAATTAAGGAAATGCAAATTAAAACCACACTCCAAAAGTCTCCAATATGACTAGCCAAGATCAAGAAAAACAAAGACCCCAAAGGGAGAGGTTGTGGGGACAAGTGGATGTTTAATCCACTGCTTGGTGGGAATGTAAACTTGTACAAACACCATGGAAGCAGTGTAGCGGAACCCTAAAAAAAACTCAAATGAGCCTACCGCATGACTAGCCATACCACTCTGTGTATATACCCACAAGAAGATCCTACACCAAAGATACATGCACACCAATGTTTATTGCAACTCTCTTAACAACAACAAAGAAGCTAGCAACCAACCCAAATGCCCCTTCAACTGATGACTGGATAAAAAAAAAATGTTGTACTCTACACAATGGAGTTCTATGCCGCCGTACAGAAAGATGGTATCGAGTGCTGTGGAGGAGATGGTCCTAGCAGTTGAGCACCGCCTGCCCTTGCAGAGGGACCCAGGTTTGATCCCCAGCACCCACATGGCTGCTGATAACCGTCTGTTAGCTCCCAATTTCCAGGAGAACTCCAGTTCCAGGGTAATCCCAACACCCTCTGTGACCTTCCGCGATATTGCACCGGGGTGATACTGGGGGCACAAAACCTACTCCGTGACAGTACATTCATACACATAGGAAAACAAATAAATGAAACCTAATAAAAAATAAATAAATCAATAAATAAAAAAGAAAGATGGGATCATGAAGCTTTGTGGTAACGAATGTTAACTGGAAGCCCTTATGTTATGTGAAGTAACACTGTCCCCCTCACCCCCAACCCCCCACCCCAAAAAAAAAAAAATGGTTTCCCTCATTTGTGGATGCTAACACCAAATCCCCAGTTGGCAGGCAAACTGAGCAACTTTATTATTATATTTCATTGTATCTGAAAGCAACTGTGCTATTCCAATGTGAATCTCTTAATGGGCTCTAGAATTGTCCTACCACTTGTAATCACCCATTGTAATTACCATATATGGATGGAAGATATGTATTCATATTTTTAAAAAAAGAATGTAAAGTTAAACATCTTTTTACCTGCATGCAACTTTACTGTTAAAATGTGAATCTCTAAATGTGTTTAGTAATTAACCTATAGTTTATTTTCAGAATTTGTAATTTTGATTTATGTGCGGAGTGTATATATGCATATTTTGGAATAATATAAAATTAAAGGGAACAAAAAAAAGAGAAAAACCTATTCAAAGAACTGACCAAAACAGTAAACTTGTGCAACGAAAAGTTATAAAAGACTGAGAAAAAGATGCAAGACAGGACTTAACATGTATGACAGAATCCATGAGCTCTGGCTGTGGACAGGGGGATGTAAGGGGTAGACATGGATGGGGGAATGGGTCTAAATTTGATTAAGAAATGTTGTATGAAATGCACTCAATAAAAATTAACTTAAGAAAAAAAGGTATTATATTGTCCCTTTAATAAAAGCAAAGACATTTTGTTCTGAAAAAAAAAAATAAAAAAGGTGTGCACCACTATGCCCGGCTGTGATCTTTTAAAATAGGCACTTTGAGCTATTAATTTCCTTCTTATGATTGCTTTTAATGTTTCTCAGAGGTTTTGCTGTGCTGTATTATTATTTTTCTGTATCTTCTTTCTTTCTTGATTTCTTCTTTGACCTACTCATCATTCAGGGGTGTATTGTTTCATTTCCATGAGTTTGTGTATTTACTAGAGCGTCTTTTGCTGTTGATTTTAAGTTTCATTGTGTTGTGTTCTGATAAAATACATATACTTATTTCAGTTATTTTGTATTTGTAGAGATTTATTTTGTCCCAGTATGTGGTCTATTTTAGAGAGACTTCCATGAGCTGATGAGTATAATGTATATTCTTTGTGCTTGTGTGGAATATTCTGTAAACATCTCAGGATCATTTTGTGTATAATATGGTTTAATTTGGATGTTTCTCTGTTTATTCTTGGCTACATGATATGTCCTTTGGAGATAGTGAGGTATTGAAGTCACCTACTGTTTGAATTGTAGCTAATCTGTGTCTTGAAATCCAGTAGCATTGTTTGAAAACTGGATGCACCAGAGTTTGCTGATTCATGATTGTTTTCTTGGTCGATCATTCCCTTGATCAGAATGTAGTTACCTTCTTTATCTCTTCTGACTAATTTTAACTTGAAGTCTATTTCATGAGATATTAGAACCAGAACTCCTGCTTGTTTCTCTAGTGCCATTTGCTTGGAATATTTTTCCATCCTTTTTCCCTGAGGTGGTGCTTATCCTTGAAGGTAAGCTGAGTTTTTTCTAGGGAATAAATAGATGAAATTTCTTTCTTAATCCATTCAGCTACTCTGTGTCTTTTGACAGAGGTGTTGGGGCCCTTGATATTTAGAGTTATTGATGAAAGGATTAGCTTGGTTCCTGTCATTTTATTCTCTGTTTTGTTCTTAATCCTTTTTTGAGTTTTTGCACATTATACTTTCTTGTATCTTCTTTCTGTAGCCTCTTCAGTATGGTCATTTCTTTGGTCCTTTGTACTGTTTCAAGTATTTTTTTTCAGGGCTGGTTTGGTGGAGATGAATTCTTTTACTCTCTTTATATGATGGTAGTTTGCTGGGCAAAGTATTCTGGATTGGCAACTATAGTCATTTAGAATTGAGAACACTTTGGTCCAGGCTTTTCTGGCTTTTCTAGTTTACATTGAAAAGTCAGCTGTAATTCTGATTGTTTTCCTTCATAAGCAACTTGTTTCTCTAGACATTTAGTGTCTTTCCTGTGATATGCTATGGCATTGTTCTTATACTGTATAATTGTTGTTCTCTGTGCTTCTTTTATCTGTATAGGTATGTATGTCCTTTAGGGAAGTGCCATTGACCTGAGATTCTTCTCCCCCCTTTATGTGTATGATATGCATATTTGGTCTTTTCACAGTGTCCCACATTTCCTGCATATTCCATTCCTGTGTTTTTCTTTTTATGTACTTTGCTTTAGTGGTCCAGTTCATCAACTTTGTCATCAAGTCTTGACATTCTCTATTCCAGTTCATTTATTCTGGCTGTGACGCTTTCTCTTGTCATTTCAAATTGGCTTATTAACTTTTTCAATTCCCTGTTCATTTCCTCCTGAACTTTCTTCAGTATTTCTATCTCTTTNTATTTGGTCTTTTCACAGTGTCCCACATTTCCTGCATATTCCATTCCTGTGTTTTTCTTTTTATGTACTTTGCTTTAGTGGTCCAGTTCATCAACTTTGTCATCAAGTATTGACATTCTCTATTCCAGTTCATTTATTCTGGCTGTGACGCTTTCTCTTGTCATTTCAAATTGGCTTATTAACTTTTTCAATTCCCTGTTCATTTCCTCCTGAACTTTCTTCAGTATTTCTATCTCTTTTGTAAATTCCCTTATCTTTTAAAAATATTTTATGATTTGAATTTTATGTATGTGAGTGTATTACATGCAGGTATGTCAGTGCACCTGTGTCATGGAGGGCCTGGGGAGATCAGAAGAGTGTATCAGATCCCTGGGGTGCTGGTAACTGAATCTGGGTCCTCTGAAAGAGTATCCAGTGCTCTTAGTCTCTGAGCCATCTCTCCAGCCCCATGAATTCACTTTCCAAATCCTGAATTCTTTTAGTCATTTCATTCAGCCATATAGTCTTTTTTGTTTGTTTGTTTTAGCTTCAGTCAGGAATTTACTCCTATCCTTTGAGTTGTTTGAGTTGTTTGTATATTATTTAAAGTCCTGAAATTCTTTGATCATGTTTATTATTAATCTTTTATATCCTGTGTCATGGGGTTACCCTTGGTATTTTTCATTGTAGTATGCTCTCAGGACTGGTGGATTTTACTGGAGACATATTGTCTTGGTTTGACTATTATTTCTGGTTTTGTGCTATTTGAGCATATGATTTTCTTTTGTTGGTTGCATGTCTACTGTGGGATTCTAGCCTGCCTTTTTTGATGGTTGGTTCTGCCTATAATGTTCATGTAGCTTGGTTGCTTTCTGGTCTGCTATAAAGAGCTTATTGGTCTATGCTTCAGATTCTCACTTTGACATTCATTGGGGAACCTGAATGTTTTCAAGCTTTTTAGTCAAGAGCTCTCCAGCAGGGCAGAGGGGTCTAGACACAATTCAAAACTATGAGGATCCAGTGTTTGCATTCTAGCAGGCTAGTTAGGTCTCAACCAGGAATATCAGGAGGGGACCTAGGGCCAGGGCAGGGGTTATAACAGCATGGGGAGGAGGAAAATAAAGCTCCTCTGCATGCAGAGAGATCACAATGCAGTGGACAGGTCTGGCTTAGGAGGCTATTACAGGGGTCTCAGGGGGAAGAGCAGGAAACCAAGGCTTGAATGGGGATAGCATGGGAAGAGAGGGTTCTGGTGCTGAGGGATCAAGATGAGGTGGGTGGAGTCTGACATACCAGGGAAATCTGGAAGTCTCAGGGAAAGATCAGGTACGACCAAGGCCCAAAGCTAGAATGGAGAAAGCTTAAGGAGAGAGAATATAGCTGGTATGGGCACAGGAGAATCAAGATCTGTTTCTTTAAATTTATTTTATTTCATTTTTGTGATTTTATACAATATAATTTGATGGAATTTGCATCCCCTCCCTTCTCTGCACCCCCACTTACTTCCTCTTACCCAATTTAAGGTACTCTATTACAATATGGTCTGTAGAGTCTGATTTGTACAATATGTCTGAGAGTCTGTAGAGTCTCTCTCTCCCTCCCAGAAGCCATCAGTTGCCAAACGTTCCCTAGATTAGGTTGATTTCTCGCCCACTCCCCAATGTCTATGCTAGTATTTTGTCTGGTTTGAGGTTACAGGACTTGTGCATGCTGTCAACATGGGTGTACAGCACAGGATTAATGCCAAGACTTTGGGTAGCCATGTTGGAAAAGGAGAATATCTGCTGGGCTAGTGAGTATATGCTTACCTCCAACATGTTGTAAGCAAGCCTTGCAATTAAGACTGGAAAATCTGCTCATTTGCTTTCCTTAATAACCAGAGAATCTGAGGCAGAGGTGAGGTGGGATGCTACTGTGTGGGTACCATCCCAAGGAGGAAAATTCTCTGCTCCAGGTACCCCCTCAGGCTTCCTCCTAAGGTCTGGGCTACTACTAGAAAGCTCACTAAAGAGAGACTGAATTTTGGCACTCTCAGGCAGTCTGAAAAGGTCTGGGCCTCTACTGAAGGGCAAGAGAGCCTAGCGCTGGAGCCCTGGGAGGGGACACAGGTAGACCCAATGTAGGGGTAGGCGCACATTATGTCTGGTATTTGGGAATCTCACCACCACGTGGAGCCCAGATCCTAGCACACTCAGGCAGTCTACAAAGTTGTCTCTTTAGGACTGTGAACTAACACATTTTCTTCTGGTTTCCATAGCATCTAATTGTTTGTATTTATGGTTCCTCTCAGTCATCCTTTATAACCCAAGCTATTCTTTTTCTCAGTGAAGATACTCCAATTTCCACATTTCCCCCTTTGATAACACCTGTCTCCTACTGTCTTTCTTTGACCTCCTTCTTCCTCTTTATCTCCATGATTTCTTTCCATTTTCCTGGAATCCGTGGTTACAACAGAATACATAACCACATCTAAGAATTTGGAGCTAATAAGACCCACTAATGAGAGAGAACATGTCGCTTGATTTTCCGAGTCTGTGTTGTTTCATTGGAATTAGAAGTCTCTAATTCCATCCATTTATCATCGAATTTGATGACTTCTTTTTCTTTACCACTGAGTATTGTATAAATATATCACAATTTCATTATCCATTCATCAGATGAAGAACATTTAAGTTATTTACATTTTTACCTATTGTAAAAAGTGTAGCAACAAATCCAACTGTGCAAGTATATCAATAGAAGGATGAGTTCTCTTGGTATATGCAAAAAGAGTGGTATAACTGAGTCACGTGGTAGATTTACTTTTAGTTTTTAAATTTATCCATACTGACTTCCATAGTGGTTATACCTTTTTTGTATTCGAAGCAAGTGTGGAGGAGTGGTCTCTTTTTCCCACATCCACACCAGCATTTGGACTAGCTTTTCTCTCTTGATCTTAGTCATTCTAATTGGTGTAAGATGAAACCCCAAAGAGGCTTTGGTTTACATTTTCCTTATTAGTAAGAATGTTGAACATTTTTAAGGTGCTTCTTAACCATTTTTACTTCTTACTTTGAAAGCAGTCTGTTCAGATCCAAATGTCATTTTTTTATTGGGTCCATTGAGCATTTTCTCCATTCTGTGGGTTTCTCTTAACTCCATTGGTTGTTTCCTTTGCTGTACAGAAGCTTTTTAGTTTAATGAGGTGCTCTTTGTTGATTGTTGACCTTAATTCCTAAGTAACTGATATCAGGTTTAGAAAGTAACTTTGTACTTATGTCTGATAGGGCAGTCCTTTTTTTTTTTTTTTCTAACAGTTTCAGTATTTTAGACTTCATCATGAGATCTTAGATCCATATAGAGTTGACTTTTATGCAGGATGATAGTTATGGGTCTAATTTCTTCTACATATGGAGATCCAGTTTTTCCAGCATCATTTGTTGAAGATCCTCTCTTTCTTCCAGTGTGTGTTCTTGACAACTTTACTGAATAAAAGATATCTGTAATTGTGTACATTCATGTTTTGGTTTTCCATTTTGTTCCATTGATCTACATGTCTTTTTTTGCCAATAAAATGCTGTTTTATGTCATTTCTGTAATATAGATTGAGGTTTGCTATGTTAACTTCCCATCCCCCAATATTGTGCTCAGGAATTGTTTGGCTAGCCTGGATCTCTGGGTTTCCATTTGAATTTTAGGATGGATTTTTTTTCTATTTCTGTGAAGAATGTCATAGAGATTTTTATTGAGAATGCCATCAGTCTGTAAATTGCTTTGGGCAGGATACTTTTCACTATATTATTCTATTAATTCTATGAATCCATGAGCACAAAAGGTTTTTTTTTTTTTTTTTTCATTTTCTCTTGTCTTCCTCAATCTCTTTCTTCAAAGATTTAAGTTATTTATTGAAGAGGTCTTTAGGGTTTTTGGTTACAGTTTTCCCTAGATATTTGAGTATATGGCTACTGTAAAAGAAAGTGTTTCCTTGGAGTCTTCTTCTTAGTGCTTATTATTTCTATATAGAAAAGCTCCTGATTTTTGTAGATGTCCTTTGTAACCTGCCACTTTGGTGCAAATGTTGATCAGTTCTAGAAATTTTCTGGTAGAACAATTTGGTTCTCTTATATATAATATGTCATCTGAAAATAGGAATGATTTAATCTTTTCTTTTCCAATTAATACTCTTTTAATTTCTTTCTGTTCTCCTATTGCTCTAACTAGAAATTTAAGCACCATATTGAAAAGGAATGAGGCATTATGTTGGCCATGCATTTGTTACATATATAGCTTTAATTATGTTTTCCTCCAGCCCAATTATCTCTAGAACTTTTATCATGAATGTACATTGGGCTTTGTCAAAGGCCTTTTCTGTGTCTGAGGTGATCATGTCTTAAAGTCCATTTATATTATGCTTATTGACTTATATTTATTAAACCAACCCTCCATGTCTACAGTAAAGTCTACTTAATCATGGTGATGATCTTTGCGATTTGTGTCTCTGTGACTTGTAATGATTTTGTTAAGAAATTTTGCATCTATCTTCATAAGGGAAATGAGTATATAGCTTTCTTCTTTTGTTGTTGTCTCTTTTCCTGCTTTTGTTATTAGAGTAAAACTGGCTTCATTGAAGGATTTTGAGACTTCTCCCTCAGTTTCTATCTTTTTGAATAATCTAATTAGTATTGGTTGTAGACCTCCTTTGAAGAGCTCCTAAATAAAGTTCTGCCGTGAATACTTCTGGGCCTATGTTGTTTTTAGTCAAGAGACTCTGTATTACTGTTTCAAATTTCTTACATGTGTTGGGTATTTTCAAGCTGTTGATCTCTTCTTGGTTCAACTTTGCTGGTTTCAATGAACTTAGAAATTGGTCTATTTCTTTTATATTTTTTTAATATAATAGATTATAGATTTTTAAAGTGTTCCCTGATCATGTCCTAGATCTTTTAGATGTCTGCTCTGCTGACATCCCCTTTTTCCTCTGTTAATGTTGATTTGGATTTATTTTTTCATTTATTTAGCTAGACTAATGGTCTATCTTGTTTATCTTTTCAAAGAACCATCTCTTAGACTCATTATTTGTATTGTTTTCTTTGTTTCTCTTTCATTTAGTTGTGCTGTGATTTTTGTTATTTCTTCTCATCTGATGGGTTGTGTTTAGTTTCTTGGCTTTCCAGATTGTTAAGTTGTACCATTCATTTGTTCTCTTTTTGATTTTTAATGTAGGCACTCAAATCTATAAACTTTCCTCTTAGGAGTGCTTTTAATATTTCTCAGAGCTTTGTTGTATTTTATTATCATTTTTATCTATGTCCAGGAATATTTCAATCACTTCTTTGACACATTCAGTAGTGTATTGGTTAATCTCTATGAGTTCATGTATTTACCAGAGCTTATTTTGTTGTTGACCTTAATCTTTATTGCATTTTGGTCTGATAGAATACATGGAATTATTTCCATGTTTTGTATTGGTTTAGGTTTGTTTTGTGCCACAGTTTGTGGTCTATTTTAGAGTCCCTTCCATGGGCTGCTGAGTAGAAAGTATATTCCTTGATGTTTAGGTAGAATGTTCTATAGATGTCTTTCAGGTCCAGTAGTTGTATGATATTATTTAATTCAGATATTTATTTCTTGTCCAGTTGATCTGTCTATTGGAGAGAATATTTCTCCATCTCTATAGCAGACGTGAAATAATAATAGCTGTATCATTGCTAGATATAGCAATGGAGCAACAATTAATTCTGAAAAGGAGCTAATACATAATTGTCCTTCAGGAATGAGTTTTATTAGAAGAGAGGATCTCAATACTATGATTGTGCCTTCAGGCAAGACAGAATAAGTAGATTATTTTAACAAGAGGAAACTATTGAATTAGTAGTAGTTTTATTAAAACAGCAGAAAAGAAAGGCTTCTTTAAAAAAGCCTGGATCTTCATTAGGATAGATAGATTAAAGTGAGGCTAAGGGAAAGATAGGCAGCACGGACAGGGGGTGGGAGGTAGAGGGACTTTCAGAGAAGTCCCACAAAGAAAGGGAATACTCAACTCTTAAACTGTTTCCTGTTCTGGTGGAAGACCTTGTTTTAGTACAGGATAGCATACGTGACAAATCATGGAAGACCTGGTTAGGACCATAAATTGATAGTTGTACAAGCCCAGCACAACACAGGGTCTGCAACTCTCTGTCCCCAGAAAAGAGAAACAGGGAGTTATGGCAATTCCCACGTTCATTTTCAGTGCACATGGTAGTGCAAATGGCTTTTTATTGAACACTTGGAAAATTTCTCCAAATGGTTCAGCAATGAGAACTAAAGGTTCTACACATGACATTTGGACATTTGAATTCCATCATAAAACATTGGAAGTAACATATTTTCTACAAAATGGAACCAAATAAGATCATTTATATTCAAATACTTTTAGATCTTTCAAGCACAATGAAAATTCCCACCATTATTGACATGAACTCAGATATACACTAGTAAGGTGGTGATTGAGGACACTCATTAGGAAAGAGGCAATGTAAAATTCTCCTGTGTAGGCTTTGTGCTTACTTTAGACAAAAAGAGGAAATCCTGATTTATCAAATAAAGTTTTTGTTCTAGGTTTCATTTGACTAAAGCAGGCATGAGCTGTTGAAGTCTGAACAGATAAGTACTTGCTCATGATAAATTATAACCACAATGATTATTCATATAAAGCCTTAGATTTTGCAGAAAAAAAATGGAAAAATCAAGAGCAGTTTTTAAACCCTAGAGTCCTAGGAGCCACAATTTCTCTCAATTCTATTTTCTTTCTTCTTAGATATTCCAAGTGCTTTGAGGGTATATTGCTGTGTTCATCTGAGTGAGATAAATTGTTCATATAAGCAGACGATTCCAAAATGCAGTTAGATGAACAATCACAAAGCATGAGGGGCATCTATATGTTTACACATCTATGTCCATGCACAAACTAGAGCTGTGTCTAAACAACAAAGCAACAGCTAAAGTACTGGGGCATGCAGCAGGATGATAAGCAAAATCCATTCCAGTTTTGGTGATATCACTGACATATTTTAGATAGAATTCTTATGCATGCTTGAATGCTAATGTACAGATGTGTAGAACAAGAGAGAAGAAAGTCGAGCTAGGAAAAGAGTATCTAGTAAATTCACCTCGGATAGCAATAAAGAGGTTAGATCACATTAAATGAGTTTCTTACTAGTCTGTGTTGTCTTATAAGTGTATTCAGTCTTATGTGGTGGGGCATAGGAGTCAGAATACAGGGTCAATGACGGTACCTGAAGTCATATGACTCTGAGAAGTAACTGCCAATGATTTCTCTCTAATCCATGATGTATAAGGGATAATAATTCACAGTTTGGGTGGCAAAAGTTTAATACCAACTCTTAATCAGCTTTCGACAATACACAGACAGAATGTATTCCACTCAAAGTCCACATGTAATTCAAATATTGTAAGCATGTTATTCTGACTCTACCCTCAGTTACCAAAGTCTCAAGCTAAATTTCATAATTTTAACTTCTAAAAATCATTCCAAATATTATCAACCAGTATTTTTAATCTTGAATTATTAGAAAGGAAGGGCTACATATTCTGTTGATCTAAAATCAAAGCTTTATCAACTATGATCAGAATTCAGTAACTTGAAAGTGACTAAAAACTGTCATGATAGAATTCTCTCAACTTGACCTCTCTTTATTGGTCTTCTGCTTCAGATTTGGTTGCTCATACAAACAGTATTTGCTGTTATGAATTCCCCTTGTTGGAGGAATTTAGGGTATCCATTATTGGATATAATACTATGAAAAAATAAAGCAGAATAGAAGGTCAAATTGTACAGACTATTTTAAAACAAAGCCACCTTATTGTGAAGAAAAAAACCTAACTATAAATTACAGATTCTCTGATTCAAAGGTTTTATTCTTTCTCCATATTCTCTGAAATACTCACATAAATGTCACAGTAAATTTCATAGTTGAGGCTATAAACCTATAAATTATTCAGAAAGTAAAAGCACTGTGCTTAATTTCATTACAAAATTATATATATATATATATATATATATATATATATATATCCATGCTTCTTCCACTTTCTTCATTGTAGACAGTCTACCTTAAAATAAATATGTGAAGTCCATAGTAGAATCACAGTCACAGAATGATGATGGGTTACTGTATAAGAAAAGAATATAAGACATTAAGACAAAGACATGGGGTTCTTGGGGTTGAGACTTACAGATCCTTCCTCAAGGTCACAAGATGCAGCCAGCACAAGGAATGGTTAGAGTGCTAACATGGCTTAGGCAGGAGCTAAGGGCATAGGGCAAGCCTGGGGAAATTCCATGGCTTCAGAACCTGAGTCAAAATATCAGAGTTTAGGACTAGAAAAAGTCTCCAAGGTTATACCTCTGTTTTAAGATATTCTCTTTTTTTTAATTTTCATTTTTTTATTGGTGCTTTGTGTATTTCATACATCATTTTCCAATTCAGTTCAGGCATATATCCCTTTCCCTTCCCCCCACCCCACCCCAGCCCATCCTAAATCATGCATTCTACTGTAACTTTCCTGCATCTTTCTCTGTTTTTTTTTCATTTTTTTAACAATAAGTGATAATTTATGAGTACAAGCATCCTTCATGTAAAACCAATTTGCAAGCAGTTGTGCCCAAACCCACACAGCTCATGGGTCCCACCATCCAGCGGGGGGGGGGGGTGTATGTTCAATCAAGTTGATCAAATGAAGTGTCCAGTCTATATTGTTGTAGTTTCACCGTTCACCCCAATCGCAGCCCTTACATTCTACCGCGCCCCCTCTTTTGCAGATTGTTCCCTAGGCTTAGAAAAGGGGCACTGTTCTAAGATATTCTTACAAAGGGGAATGTGTGAATGTGTGTTCATTGGCTAGTCAGCAACTTCCAGAGATTCCAGCGTAAACCCCGCACTTCACCGGCCCAGTGCAGGGTATACAAACACTCGTGATCATGCCTGGCCTTTTAAATGTGGGTTCTGGGAATACAAACTCAAACTCTCATTCTTGATTTTTTATTTTATTTTATTTTTTTTTTTGTCTTTTTCAGACACAGTCTCCCTGTAGCCAAAGCTGTCCTGAAACTTACTATGGTAGACCAGGCTGGCCTTGAACTCACATAGATCCACCTGCCTCTGCCCACCCCCCCACCCCCCCCACCCCGGCTGGGACTACAGGTGTGCACCACCATGCCTGGCTAAACAATTGTGTACTTGAATAGCAATTGTTCTCACACATTGAGACTTCTCCCTAATCCCCTAAAATATTCTTCTTAGGAATTCAATTGAATTACAGGTATGTAAAAGAGCAGTGGGTTCAGTTAACACAAGGGTGCCAGACACTCACTTTGGGACAATGATGTGGGTGAGGAAGAGGTGTGATACCCATGGTTTTCGGCTGAACTGATATGTTCTAGTCTAGGGAATATTCCTGGACTAATCTGGATCAATTCAATTCAGCATGACCTCATCTCTTTCCTATTAGCTTTAATGAAAACTCAAGAGGAATGATCTGTTTAAAAACAGATAGTAGGCATGGTGATCACTATTCTGGGAAGCAACATAGAAAAAGCATTACTCAAACACATGGAAAGGTAGACACAATCCAGGAGATTGCCCACAGCAGATGGGAGCAACCATGAACTCAGTCTCAGCCTGAAACCACTTTTTCCTGCTCTGACTAGGCTTAGGGTGAATCTTATTCTAGAAATCCTTAAAAACAAGATACAAGTTGGCACATTGCCTTTTCTGTACATTTTTCTAACTACATTGTCTGTTCAGAGACAGCACAGCTCCCTACATCTGAAACAGTTGGAAAGAAGGGATACAATTCAAACTTAGATGTGTGTGCTTGTGTGAGTGTGGATGGGTTGAAAGAAACATATAATGCATATGAATCAAGAGAATACTGCAGTTTTAACCTTCATACTGCATGTAAGAGTCATTGCTGAGTTAACATGCTACTGCCAATTCTCAGGATGCAGAGCCAGTTTTAAATATTTCAGCAATAATTGACACTGTCTTCAAAGCAACAAACTGCTCCAATGTTGAGGCAACATATCGTGGTGTTTACCAAGAGGCTGAGCTGATGACAAGCTCTAAATTACATTCAGGAAGAAATTAGAATATGTGAGGGATGTTTCTTACTAATGTGGTTGTTATGCCGAGTTAGACACTGATTTCTTGACATGAACTCTCCCAATTTTGCATTCTTGGTGAAGAAATAGAATGGTAGAGTTTAACTGAGTCTATTAGCAGTAATCAAATATATTTTGAAACTAATTCATAATATATAAATGTGTCTACGGATATTATAGTTGAATAGGAGATACGGTTTTTATTCTTTGAAGGAGACTGTCCTGATAGTTACATCGGTTCTGCTATTTCTTTTGAAAGAAATGTATAGGTTTAAAATACATAATACAAACTTTAATAACTTTTTAAATTCAAATACTAATGTGACAAAAATGTGACCAATTAATCCTACCTTTCTGGAATGTCACCTTTTTATTTGGGCCTCGAAATTGGTTTAAGAAAACAGATGAACAGTGTAGGGAAATCTGGGAAACTGACTGGATGAATTAGATGGTGTTCTGCATCATAAGAGAAAAGACTGGGTAGTGAGACCCCTCCTGTTGAGCATATTTCATCTACAATTCATTCTCTCTACTACATTGGGGATTTCCCCCTTCTGTGTAATGCTCTGAAGTCTCAAGGGCCACAGTGTGAAAATCAAAGTTTAGACCATCTAAGTTGATTTAAAAAAATGCATAAAAACAATTATTCCTAAAGGAAGCTATCAACACAAATCAAGCAAACCCTAAAGTATCCAGGATAAAGAGTGATGCATAATCACTCAAGGTGACTCCAGAAACTCCTTTCTACCTTTCATAGGAATTCACTGTGGGAAAACTGTGGAGTAGACCTTATGAAGGATTTCTGGTGAAAATAGGAGTATGGAAACCCATGATTAGAATCTGTTTAGAGAGATCATTGACCCTTGCTTTTTTCCTAAACAGATCATTTATTGGGTGGTGTGTTGTAAATTTAACCCATGTAAAGATCTCACCTGTTACCTAGCTTTCTGTAATTTGATTTGAGCAGCTCACTGTGGGAACCAGGAAGATCCTTTCAAGCCTCTGTCATTCTCAGATCATGAAGACATTTCACATGCTCCAATCTATTTTAGGAGCACCTCTGTCTAGCTATGTAGAGCTTGTTATAGTCACATAGAATCTCAGTCAGATTTTCCAGCCTATTCATTTCTCTACAGTTTTATATCCATGACATCAACATGAAAATATAAATTTTACTTAAAGTGCTCTACTAATCATCCTCAGGTAAAAAGAGTGAACACAGTTTTATATTTGTTCCAAAGCAGTCAAATATTAAACTGGCAAATAGTAGAACATAGCCCTATGACATTTGTAATCTAATAATGGTGTCTTAATGAAAGCTACCCAGGCCTTACTTTTTAAGTAACTTCCCATAAAAAAAAACAAACAAACAAACAAACAAACAAACAAAAAAACCAATGTGAATAAGTGCAATATAATGCAAAAGCTCCCAGGGAATGTTGGTTTCTGTTCTGAATAGCTACCTCTTCCCATCCATCACTCTCCTGAGCTCTAATCCTGAAAGCTTTAAAAAGCTGTTCCATACTGCTCACCCCTCAAATTTCTAACTCTATCATACTTATTTCCCTACTTCCTTCCCTACTTCCTTCCCTAACTCTTTTATCTGTGATCTGCTGTCTTCAACTTTCAAGTTATTTTAATATCACAGAACTGTACAGGTGGCGCCCTCCACAAGAAGGGCACACACCATTTGCTATGATAGGGACTCCTTTGCCAAAAGGACTTCTTATTGTACCACCTAAACAAGACAGCGTTAATGTGTCTTTAGAAGCTTGGCTTCTACTATTCATCAGTTCCAACCTCTTCTCAGGATTGCAGCATGGTCAATGAGGCCACTCACAGGTTCCGGATCTGAAGAAATATTATAATTTCCTCTCAATTTCCCCCCTCCGGTTTCAAGGAGTCGATATCTGCAAATTGCTTTTTCTAAACACCAGTCAATCAAATGATCTCCATTCTTGCATTCATTTAATTATTCCCTGGGGTGAGAGGGGAGGTGTTAGTATAGAATAGGGCAATCTGCTACTTTATTGGCTTCCAAAAGGAAGTAAAAGGGACAGAGAATATGCTGGTTGCAGAGTCACTACAAAAAAGTCCTTCAAAGAAGCAGTTCCAACATGAAGCCTTTACAGAGAGAATCCTTTGCTGGCAAGGCATCACACCACTCAGCTGCAGTGGCCACGATGGCTTTCCAGGCAGGTCAGCCCCTCGAAGCACCTGCCCAGAAAAGTGCTGATTTACCCCAGCCCTCCATCATTGCCAGTCTGCACTCGGTGAGGCTCAGAGAGCTGGCAGCGCAGTCTGAGCAAGCCCTGAGTGTCTGGAGGCCCCAAGCACTGTCAGCTATCCGTACCTTCCTGACTGGAGTCCCGTCAGCTATACGTACCTTCCAGACTAGAGTCCCGTCAGCTATACGTACCTTCCAGACTAGAGTCCCGTCAGCTATACGTACATTCCTGGCTGTCCTTGACTGTGCAGACTAAGGCCACGAGAAAATGTCAGCACTCTGATCCTTATCTACACCAATATGTCTCACAAGCCCTGAGAATTATCTGTAATTTGTTTTAACATTCATTAAATGAGACCATCATAAAAGGCAAATATTGGGAAAGTAGCAAATTTTTGTCACCTTCATGGTCAAAAACTATGTATTGGTCAATAAAAGATGTTAAATAGAAATGTAAAAATGAGAAAAAGTCATAATAACAAGATTCCTATGACAAAGGTAGTGCTCACAATAAGCTAACATTTTAGCATTCCCTCAAACCATTGTGAAATGTGTGTGGATGTTTGCTTCATGAAATAAGACAAATGAATGCTTTGGAGCTGATGTTATGAACTTGTAGGTCTGATAAATTCTGGGTGTCCATGGTCAAAATAACCAAGACCAGATAGTGCTAAAAAGTGCTTGTTTTTGTTGTTCTTTGGTTGATTGGGTTGGTTTTGGTTTTCATTGACTGCTTCTTTCTTTCCTTGACTATTCTCCTGGTTCTGAAGATATGTTGGGCAGATCTATCCTAATGTATTCCCAAGGATTTCTAGATATTCCTGTGCATTCCCTATGCCACTCTTGTGAGTGTGGATGACCTGAGATTTACTAAGGTATAACTAAAGGGTATGCTGAATTAATGGCGTCTTATTGGGTGGGCCTGGCCTAATCGGGGGTGCCTTTTAGAAGCAATTCATTTTCTCTGGCTGTTGGTAGGGGATCAAGTCAAAGACACTTGTTCAAGTTCACAAGGAGGAGGTACAAACTCGGGTTATAACTTGTTCCTGGTCATAGCGCCACCTGGTGAAATGCAGCCAGTCCTAGAACTTGACTGCGGTCATGGTTACCAAGTCACAGCCAACAAGCAAGTGAGAAGCTTAGCCAAAGAGCTGCTTTTGACAAAAATTGGTCATCTTCGAAGACCCTGAGCCCTGGAGGGGTAATGGTTGGAGTGACTGCAGCTTAGCATGTCTGAGTGGTCATTTGTACAGATTGGTACACGGACACCGTGAGACAATAACTTTGCATTGTTTCAAGCTGTTGACTTGTTATAAGGCAAAATAAACAGATACATGGGAAGTGAGAGAAATTCAGGGAGCTAAGCAAGTGGGGACCCAGTGATACCACAGCAGCACTGTGGAGCTTCAGTTTAGAAAGGTTGACACATGGCTGATTTCATTATCTGACTCAAGCCTTTCATTAGCACTTCAGAGAGCACAGTTTCAGAGGATGTTGAGCTGGAAATTCCTACTCCTTCTACCTGTAGAGACTATAGCAAATAAAGTCACATATAGCAGATACTATAATTAGATGTGAATTATGATCTAACATCACCTGTCTGAAAGCATGTACAAATAAGGGATGAATTTAAAATGTGAATACAGAGTATAAAGCCAAATAGAATATCCTCCCTACACATCAATTCACTTAATTCTTCCAAAACTTTGTAGAACAATGCTTTTGTCTTCATTTCTAGGTAGAGAGACAAAGATTTGAACTTGTGATGTGAAGTGCAAGTACTGGTTAGAAACATAGTTCAAATCCAGGGCTTTCTGATTTCTACATACAGGAACCCAATCAAATACCATATAATATTATAATATCATAATATTTACATAGAATACATAATATGTAATGTGCTATATAATATACATATGTTATACATATATTACACAGTAAAATGTATTTATTTTTCAAGTTATTTTATTTATAATTTTAATTTAATGTGTGTGACTGTATTGCCTGCATGTATGTCAGTTACCCATGTTGTGCAATGTCTGAGGAGGTCAGGAGAGAGTGTTAGATTCCCCTGGGACTGGAGTAACAGAGGGTTGTTAGCTGCCATGTGAGTGCTGCAGCAGCAGCAGCAGCAGCAGCAGCAGCAGCAGCAGCAACAGGATCGAGGCCCTAACCAGGAAGGAGGAAATGTGTGCAGTGCTGCTAGTCCATTGGCCCCTTTATATTGAGGCTGCTGCCATCACATGACACCCACTCTGAACAAGGGCATCCTCCAGGTAATACTTACTGGAAATGGATTCCAGCTCTGTCAAGTTGATAATCAAGATTGACATCATCACAGTGCTTGGGAGACTGCACAGTGGTTAGAAACACTGGCTGCTCTTGCCAAGGACCTGAGTTCAGTTCTGAGCACCTACTTCACTAATAATCACCTTTAACTCCAATTCCAAGGGATTCAACACCCTCTTCCAGCCTCTGCAGGCATTGCCTGCACATGGTGTACCTATATATACATGCAGCCTAAACACTCACATGAATAAAATAAAAATAAGTAAACAAATATAGCATTAACCATCACAATGAGTAAATTAGCTTTTTAAACTTTCCTGTATATGAATAAACAAAGAGGATCTAGAGTATAATTTTCAACATTGAATAAAATAGATGAAGAATAAGGAAGTCTATACGTTCTGTACAGATATTGACAAATTATGAGAAGTTATAACTCAAATACATGACTTTTTCTGATATGTTGCAAAGATAATTTGATGTGTAATGTAACTTAGATTAAAGGCCATTATGGCTTTATAGACAACTACCTTTTGCACAAACATTTAAGCAATATAGGAATCAAAATAGTGAGGAACAGGTGTGTTACCACAAAGCCACCAGTAAAATGTCACAGACTGTCAGGTACTGACCAGCTTCCCAGGCCCTTGGAATTTCATTTAGTTTAAGTTACATGAATGAGGTTAGTTAAATATTAGTTATAAAATAATGATCACATGTCAGGAGGAGGAAACTGACTCTAGGTATAAACTACTCTACCTAGACTTTTCAGAATCCACACCACCATCGCCTAAAATCTGTGGCACTCCTGACTGATGGAGCTTTTGCTCAAGCCCTGTGAGCCATGGCTGGCTGGTGGCCTCTGCCTTGAAGAACTCATAGACTACTTTCCCTTTCACACTGCTGGTTAGGTCTGGAACCTTAGGCTGATGTATGTCTTTAAAATTCTGTTTAATTCTGTCCTCACAGAAATTATCTCAATTAGAGCTAGTTTGGGGGCTGTTTGTTCATTTGTGTTTTTTGTTTTTTTTTTTTCCTTTCTCTGCTCTGGAGACACTTAGCTGAAGGAGAGGTTTGCATAGTGTTCCATCTTGGATTTTGATTGAAAGTATTTCATTGAACCTTTTTGTTCCCAGACATAATGTGATGACAGCCCTCTGAGTTGATACAAGGCCCACTGTGGCAATCAGACCTTGCTGGTCAGGGCTCAGCTGCGTGTTATGTTCAGATTTCTGATCTGCTGCCTGGATGTGATAATCCTCCCTGGCAAGTGCGGGCTGAAGGTCACACGATTCTTCACATATGGCAGTTCTTCAAATAGGAGATACTCCTGAATTTAGTGTTTTTTCCCATGCTGAAGTGGACATGGTCAAGCAGTGTTTGTATTACCTTTTAGATTGAATACCTCTGACTGTGTTTGTGTGCCTGCCCACCTTATCATAATCATTCAATTCTTTAAAGCTTAATCACATACATCTCTTGCATGAGGAGAGCACAAACCATGACCTTCTGGACCAAAAATATTCTTCCTGTCTGCCCACATTCAGTCTGTGCTGTAGCTACTTTGCGGCTATTAGGAAATGAGGACATAACATCATGGCCCCATCACAGAATATGCGTTTCTGATTTTTTTTACTTCAGTCTTTCTTTTATTTAATTTATTTTTTATTGTTATTAAACTTTTTCCATAAATCACACATCATTTTTCAATCGAATTTAGAGTCACTTCCCTTTCCATGCCCCCTACCTTACCTGAGTCCCTGTACTCTACCATACATTTCCTGCATCTTTTTCTGAGTCTTTCCAGAGATTTTTTTCCCAGTTCTTTTGTTGTTCTATATAACTTGTATTGCTTCAATATATATATAAATATATACATACATACATACCCACATCACCTGAATTGGAGGATTTTTTTTTTTTTTGCTAAAAGATGTTCAGTGGTTTTCCTTAAGGAAATTTGATTTTGTTATTTATATCCTGGAATAACAATTTTTTTAAAAGCCCAGGAAATTGCTTGAAAAATTAAGTACCATTTACAGTATTTTTCTACACAACGTCTTCCAAATATTCATTTGTTAGGTATATAGACAGATACACCCAAAGCAGTTTGAGGGCATTGAGGATAGAGCTAATAATCATCTTTTAAATCCCTCCCACACTTCCATAGCAAAACTAGAAAAGTCAATAAAATAATTGCCCCTCCTTAAGATTTAAAATTCCATATGCAAACAGAGAATTCAGGAATGTATTGAGGCTCATTAGAGCTACTTTCTTCTGGGGCAGGAGAGATAGCCTAGCGGTTAAGAGCACTGACTGCTCTTGCAGAGGACCCTGGTTCAATCACCAGCACCCACATGGCAGCTAAGAAAGGTCTGTAACTCCAATTCCAGGAGAACTCCAGTTCCAGGGGAATCCAAGATCCTCTTCTGACCTCCACGGCATTGCACGACATGGGCACACAGACCTACATGCAGACAGTACATTCATACACATAAAAAAATAAATAATTTTTTTTAAAAAGCTACCAAAGTAAAATTTCTGTTCATTCATACACATACAAAAATAAATAAAATTACAAAAAGCTACCAAAGTAAATTTCTGGTCAAAAAAATGGAATCTGAGTTCTAATTAATGACCTGCACAGAGACATGCCATTGTAAGCTGCCTAAAATATTATATGTTATTGTTTCCACCTTTAACAGTTAATCTATCTGGACATATCAATTATCTGTCTAGGAGACTACCCCTAAGCACAGCTGACTCATTTGAAGACAAGTGAAGGAGATGGAAGGAATAATCATCGCTGTAATGAGTAATATGTGCATGCATCCTAGGGGTCCCTCCCTGGAGGCAGCTGTTTACTTAACTGTTAAGCCCAAGACCATAACTTTTCCTTTGCTATTTTACTGACTCTTCTTTGCATGCCAGTTGAAACTCTTGACCACACTTCCCCCTAGACTAGCGGCTTGCTTGCTCCATCACTTGAGAACCACCCTCTCTCCCACGTGGCTGTTGGCCTACCTCCATTTCTGACCCTGCCTGCTTTCTTGGACCTTAACTCAAGGCTATCTCCTTCATTCTTACTTGTCTCTCTCCTCCCAGATGCTGCTGAGATTTTGCAGCTTTCCTGCCCTTCTGTTTTTCTTCCAAACTCTATAAAATGATTTTCAATCTTTCCTCTGAGTCCATTTAAAACACTTTATTAACAAATGAGAGTTAGAATACACTAAAGGGAAACTCAAATTCCCAATAACATTACAAATCATATATGTGGTATGAATGTTGTTGGAAATAGAATCTGTGATCCAAGGACCTCACCAAATCTGGATATGGAACAAGCAGATAAAGCAAAAGTAACTCATCAAGGTAGCTCTTACTTTCAGAAAGGGTGTATGGCCTCATTCCAATGAATAAGCACACTGAGCTAGAAATTTGAAGGTTTTTTATCTTAACACAGGAGTATTGTGTCTTTTCTCCATTGGCTGGGCCATACCTCAAAGTCATTCATGATTTGTTAGTTTTAAAGATAACACAACGGAAATAAAGGCAAGGGGAAAAGGGTTGGCTGCTCTGAGCCATCATATTCAGAGGATGCAACCGTACCACAAAAAGTTTGAGCCTATGGGTGCACAGTCCTCATTCAAACCACCAAACAAGGTATGTGTGTGTGTGGGGGGGAGGGGGTTACAAAATAGAATTACAAAGGTTACATTCCTGTGAACTTTCTTTTGATTAAAAGAATTAAATTATTTGTAGTTATTTCTTTCAATAGGCATACTTTTTGCAAACTTAACATATGTGTATATAGCAGTGCATCTGTGCATGTGTGTTCCATTGCATGGGCATATATGTGTGAAGGGGCACATGCAGGTATATGTGGAGAAATGAGGTTGACATCTAGCATCTTCCTTGATCATTTTCCACCTTAAACATTGAGGCAGCCTCTCTTGCTGAGCTCAGAGCTCGCTCTTTCAGCTTGTCTGGCAAGCCAGCTTGCCCAGGTGTTTGGGATCTAAACTTCGGTCATCAGGCTTGGAGGACAAGCATTTCACCTGGTGATCCATCTCTCTAGCCCTAACATGACTTTTGTAAACAATGATAGAAAGCAGGGCTGGAGGGCTGGCTCAGTGGTTAAGAGTACTGATTTGGTTTCCAGCTCTCAGGCGCAGTGGCTAACTAACATTCTTAACTCCAGTCCCAGGGAATCTGACCCCTTCTTCTGGCCTGTGTGGGCATAGCATGATGCAAGTACAGGCAAAACATTTAGGCAAAACACTCACACATAAAAATAAGTAAACTTTCAAAAAATGATTGGTAAGCCTGGGAATTATAAAAGAGAAAAAAAAATTCTCTGCTTAGCAAAATACAATTCATTTTTTCTCTAGAAATCCTATGTTGAGCTATTTCTCTTGAAAATGCTATGTTCTTTTTTGTTTTGTAAATACATACTGTATTTCGGGGCTGGATCTTGCTATAGATAGAAACTTGGAGAAATGGCGATACTTCACAAGAGTACACATGAAAAGCATCTTGGTGGATTCAGGCCAGGACCATGAGTTTGGAGAGGAGCCACAGCTGGAGGCAGGCATAGCCACCACTATCTGGGCTCTCAGCAAAGGTGACATTTTGGAATGAGGTGTCGGAACTGTGTGGCTGTAGACAGGGTGGTGGATGGTGCAGCACAAGACACTTTTGTGACCTCTTGGGAGAACATTCTCTTTTGAAGTGCGGTTTTTGGGAAACAGTTTTCCTGCTTCAAAGAAGAGACAAAGTGAGTGAAGGGTTTAGGTTGATCCTCTTTACTAAAATAGAAATTATGCTTAGATCTAAAAATAAGAGCCATCTCCATTTTTAGATGCATATTTTGATAATTAGGTGATTTCACATTTAAGAATAAATTTAAAGTGAAAAAAGGCAAGTTCAGTCGATTGCACTGTAGGCTGATTAAAGAAAATGTTAAATAGACATTGCCATCCAGCATATGGACTGATGCAATTAGCTGATTTCTAATTCAGATTTAGTGCTGAGAGCCTTTGTTTTGAACATCAATTTCAGTTTAATAGATAGTGCTTCCTGTTCTCCATTATCACAGAAAACAAGCCTCCACAATTGAGCGATTTAAGCAAATGAATGAATGAACATTTCCCGATGCTCATTTCCCACTGCCAAAAAAATATTGCTCTGAGCAAGTTCATTTCAGAGAAAGAAGCCACATTTTTGCAAACAAAATTATACCTTTCAACCCTATCAAACCCTAGCTGTAGCAAGCTCACATAAACGAGTATTCTGAGAACTTGTAGAACTTGACATTACTATGTTCTTCTGTATGGACAGAGGCAGATAAAGTCCATCCCCCACCTCTGCCCCTGTCTTTTAGTTATTTCAGTGCACTGGACAAGAAAGGCTCATTAGTAAGCACCTGTGAGTAGCAACATAGACATAGTGAACCTGGGAGCATGTGTGACCTGGTCTCAGAGTGGTGGTGTGGGACCCAGCCTTCAAAGGAGGCAGTATGTGAAATGGGTTATGGAAACTTACTAACAGGGAGATCAACTTACAACTCAAACATCCTCTGGGGGCTCCTGGCACCTCCCTCCCAAGGTGTATCACCAGAAAGCCACTCTCAGAGGGAAACGTGGTGAGCAAGGTGGCAGAGCCCAGGTAGAGAAGGCAAGTGGCTCAGTCCCAGGAAGATGCTCTTGTGACCCATCAAGCTTCTCTACCAAAAGTTGCATTAGTGCTTATCCTATAGGGTTTCCTAGTTCTCCTAGGGGTTCAGGCAACACCCTCCATGCATGCTGATGTTGCAGGGGTGGGGTTATGCTAAATGTCAGGGTGCACAGTGTCACAAGAGCTATTTTCCTTGTCCTGGATGACAGCCTCCAAGGAGTACCTGCTGAGGCCACCTGAGGAGTCAGGTTCTTCTCTAAGCAATGACCTTTGGTTGCTGTTCCCAGTGTTCTGTTGGGGACAGCTCTCCACATCCAGGGCATGCTGCCTTTGCTCCTTGCGCTGGGCTTTGTCCTTCCAAGACATGCCAGTTGAGCCGATGCTTAGTTTTACTAGGTGTCAGTAGGTCCTTAGGAGTTGGAAGGGGCAGGTGCACGTTAGGGCAAGGGGCGGAGGGAAAGCTGCTTTTTGCCTTTTCTCTGATTTGCTTTGTGTAGTGAGTAAGGGTTAAGGGCTCACCACACTCGGTTTCCAAGCTCCCCATGTTAGCAGCCTGCACTCCCCTATTCTCTTTCCTCTGGAGGCCAATAATGCAACCCATACAGTGGCAATGGCCTGGAGGGCTACTTATTAATAATCTCATTAGCTCTCATGATGTCCTCTCAGAAAAAAAAATCTATAAATGACAATCATTACTACAATTTTACATATGGATAACCCCAGCCACAAACAAAGACAGATCTGCCCAAGAGGAAATTCAGAAGCCAAAATGAAAATGAATGAAACCCCAGAACAGATCCTCAGACAGACACTTCACAATCACCTTGGGCTTCAGCAACCGGATGATTATTGGAACAGACAAAGTCAGATTTCATCTAGATATAACTGAGTATGCACTCTGGAATAATGCAGTAATAATTTAAAATTGCTTCCTAATGATTTGAACATACAAAATTTTATGTATCTAGTTTTAGTTACATTATTTCATTCTGTAATATGGTATTGTGAAACAAAAATGCTATCTGTGGTTTGAGTCTCTGCATGACTCTGTGTGTGTGTGTGTGTGTGTGTGTGTGTGTGTGTGTGTGTGTGTTTGTTTGGTTTAGTCTGATTACCATGGCTGTCAGAATGCTTGACTAGTCTATGGAGATTGGTGGTAATTGGTGTGACAGACAAAAGAAGGAAACAGTCCATTTATGCCTCAGGCTGAACTAATTTTAGTGTTAAGCATGAATCTGATATCCATAAATAGGGAACAGAGATTATTATCAGAGATTGAAGTCAGAACCATATCTGTAATTGTACCACACAAGTAAGAATCCCATAGCTGTAGTAAGACCAGGACTTTGTTAAGAATAAACAGCAAAGGACAATGGCAAGATTGATTATAAATAAAAGGCTGACAAGACAGTGTCTAACAATCAGAGACATAAAGCTTAAGCTCATACTTTTATTTTGGCAAGTGTTAATGGTTATTACGTAAGATGCATATTCAATCTAAATACATGATTATGAGTATTACAGAAAAGCTGAAAGCAGGATATTTACACAATGCTCTTCTGTAGGTTTATAAACTGTAACAGCTTTCCAAGCATCAGGTCAACTTGTTACTGGCTTAGAATTATGGTTGGTTAGAAGAGAATTGAGCTGCCTCAATTTTTAATCAGGACACTGAAGACTGAGGGTTTTGATACCAGAGCCATATTTTTTATCTTTCAGCCACTACAATATCATGAAAGTATTCAAAGAGAAATTGTGTCATGCCACTTTTGCATTGCCTGAGCAATCCATCAGCAGTAGCAGGCTCTATGCCAGCCAGATGCACCCTCCCAGCTTCTCCTCAGAGTTGATGGCTGAGAAGAGATACAGGAAGAACTCGTTTGCCATCACAGATTGACTAACTGGACAGGAGAACTTAGGTAACTTGACCACTCAGAATTTAGTCCTGACATTTGCAGAGATAATGTACACCTAATGACATCAAAAGACTATCAAATGTCACTGGCTATTGGCTATCAAAACAGGTCCCTAATGTTCTATCTCAAAGCACAGGGTTAAAAATAATAGTAGTGAGTATGCATTAGCAAAAGCTATTTAGAATAAATAAACAACTTCACAGGATACAAGATCAATACAAAAAATCAATTGTATAAATATATACTAACAATGAACAAGGCAAAATCAAAGTTAAGAAAACAATTCCACTCATAAAATATTCAAAAGGAATAAAATGTTTAGAAATAAATTTAATAAAAATATGGAAGTCTTGCACACTGTTTACTCTAAAACACCGGTGAAAGAGATAAAGACCTCAGCAAGTCCAAAGGTTTCCCAGCTCCAAAGATTAGAAGGTGTAACTTTGTTAAGATGGCAGTGTCCTTGAAATGGATCAACCAAGTAAAACAATGCTTATTGAAATCAAAACAACATTTCCAGTAGGTGAAATTGGAAAACTGATATTAAAGTGATTGTAACACTCAAATGAGAATACAAAGGTGCAGTAGAATTAGCACAGATTTTTGAAAAAAGAGCAAAGTTGTAAGACTCATAATACAGATAATATGGCACACCACAGCATATTGCCATACCTAAAATTAATTAACAAGGATCAGAAATCAGGATTAAATCCTCAGGTTAATCATTTAAGTATCTAAAAGTAGTTTTCTATTTTATTATGATAAAGTGCATTATGAAATTAGCTCTCCAATCATTCGTAAGTGTACACTTCGATTGCATCAGATCTAGTTGGAACTTTGTAGAAACATCACTAGCATCTATCTCCCATAGTGCTTATCAGGTTGTGAAACTGAAGCTCTAGACAACTTTCCACCATTCTCATCCTTACCATGCCTTCAAAACCAACATCCCACTTTCTGTCTCTGACTTAGACTACTTTATCTTGCATAACTGGAATTCTGTATTTGGTTTAACGTTTGCTGATTCATTTAGCATAATGTCTTGAAGACCCATTCAGGTTGGTCATATGCCATAGTTTCTCCTTCCTTTGAAGAGCGTGAAAAGATTCCATTATTCATCTGTGTGGTAGTAAACACTTGTAATTTTTTCTTACTATAAATAATGTTATGATGAACATGGGCATACAAGCCCTGCTTTCAAATTTGGACATATATCCACAAGTGAGAAGGAAGCATCACATGTATTTATATTTTTAGTTTCTGGAGAAACAGTCATATTCTTTTCTACAAACTGTACCATTTTACTTTTCCACTCAGAGTACACCATAGTTCTCATTTCTCCTCTTGTCAACACTTACTATTTTCAGTTGTTTTGAGTAGTACTCAACTTCATGGTTAGAAAGTAGTAGTATGATGATAATCATTCTATTCTCTAATGAATAGTAAGCTTGAACAAATTTTTATGTGCTTAATGCATATATATATATATATATATATATATATATATATATATACACATAATTTTAAGAAATGTATATTTGAGATCTCCTGAGGCCAGCGGCAGGAAGAGCAGAAAGCAGGTAGGGACTGGGTGCCTCAGCAAGGCTGATTGTTGATCCTTTAATCCAGCTCTCTTTGGCTTGATTGGCTTTTGTGGCTGTGGGGGCAGAGTTATCCTCCTAACCAGTATTAAAGGTGGGGTTGTGTGACTCTTGAGATCTGAGTTCTCCTGAGGCCAGCAGAAGGTGCCAGGGCATGGGCTGAAGAGCCACCCCCCAACTGGGATTACGAAGGCATCTGAAGGAGGCAAGCAAAGCAAGCCTTCAACACAGTGAAGAGGCATTTAGGACTCACATTGGAATACAGGCAAGGAGAAGCCCATACGCCAGGATCACAAAGAAGAGACAACACTGGAAAGGGGCAGGATAATCCTGCACCAAGCTCTACCAACCCTATGGAAGATTCCTGCAATGGGATCCCTCTGGGGATGCCCCAGGACACAGATATCAGAAACACAATTGGGAACATATTTAAAGAACTACAAGATTATAAAGAACAAATCAAAGAACTAAGAAAAGAGAATGAAGAACTCAAAAAGGACCTACAGAGAGAGAATGACAAGCTCCAAAAGGAAGTAGAAACACCAAAAAGATCCCATGCTGAAAAAGATAAGGAAACCAACCAGCGAAGCAAAGAGCTACAAGAAGAGACTGAGAAGCTCCAAAAAGAAGTAGAAATACTAAAGAAATCAGAAGAGGAAATGAAAAAGGAAATCAAACACTCACCCATTCAAGAGGAAAGGAATGGAAAAAGTCTCAGAAGCAGAATGGAGGAAGCAGAACGAAGAATATCAGACCTGTAAGATAACATAGAACAGCTAAAAACCTCAAGGAAAGATTATGAAAAATTTAAAAATACACAAAAGTGGAACAACCAGGAACTGTGGGACACTATGAAAAGATCAAACCTCTGCATCATAGGAATAGAGGAGGAGAAAAGAATCCCAACAGAATGGTA